>CM070876.1:78648620-78728620 GCA_036365515.1 Torymus aiolomorphi
ACACACATATATATATACGGGTACACAGTCCGAATAACAATTCGATTCTCGAGCACCGATGATAAAAAACATCACGTGTTCGATCTCGCCGGCGAGAAAACAGGATACGCGCACAACAACAACAATACTGCAACATGCAGTACATAAACATGGCGGTCGCGCGAGAAAGCCGGAGAGCTGTTTCTGACAGCTACGGCGAGCACGTGGACCGCAGCCGTCCCGCGTACGCTCTCGCCATGCGCGCAGGGGCAGGCGCTCTCTCTCTCTCTCTCTTGCGCCCGCTGCCCGCTATTGCTGCGCACTCTCCCGCAGTATGCATGGGCACTCTCTCGCTGCTCGCGCTCTCGCTTTGAGCGTGCAGTTTTAAAAATTCTTGGGCGTACGACAATTGGATTGTCGTGCGTGATCGTTAATTTTTCACTGGTGAAAAATCGCGATAAAAAATACTGGACGGGTTCTGGCGCACTCGATTTTCGCTCGTCGAAAATCCCAACCGAAAATGGTGGACGGGTTCTGACGCAGTGCGCCAGAACGTTGGGCTGATTCTGGCACAGTGCGCCAGAACCACTCCAGCTCACCTACTTAAGTTATTATTTATTTTCATCGATTGAGTGAAATAATAAATTAATTTTTATTTATTAAAGAAACTCTTAAATAATACGATTATATTCGAAAAATACCTATGCAAGTTAAAGGTGCTTTATTGCTTTTATTTCTTTTTATCGAATACTCATTTACCAAGTGGTTCACTTTAACCTATTGTTTTGTTTACGCCGAATAAAGGACGTGGAAAAAATCGAACGAAGGCCTTCGTCGTTTGCAGACACTGGAAAACATCAGGGAGAAGGAATGTACCAATACTGGCAGTGTAGCTCTACCCGCGCTTCGCAAAACGTCTCGCCCAATTTTGGGAGAATAAATACCCCTAACGGATGTTTATGCGCGGTTTATGAGAGTTTCGCGCGCCATCTACCAGCCGTTTCCCTTGGCAACGGTACACTCAGTCGCCCGTTTTGGGAGAATTTTACCCCAAAATAACGTCGATCAACTCTACCTGTCTTTGGGGCAGCGACTTTCTCAAATGGTAGATCCGCTCTCTCAAAGGTTTTTCAGTGTATAGCGATGCTCCGCGCTCGCGGTGCAGCCAACTCAAGAAATCTAAAAACGGTGAAACAAAAGCGAGGGGCCACTTCGGCCATACAAATACATATATATCTGGCAAAACATACTTTTGAGGCTTATATTCGGCAACAAACCATACTTTTGAGGCTTATATTCGGCCACAAACCATACTTTTGGGGACTTGTACTTTTGGGGACAATTCCCAAAAGTAATATATACGAAACTAGACTTTTGAGGATTTAAAATGGCGGATATTAATACCTTCCACGCAGAGAGGGATTTATTTCTTTAGTCGCATCCTAGACTCTGACGGAAGAACCTCTAGATCCTCAAAAGTACGGTTCACCCGAATTATATATATATATATATATATATATATATATATATATATATATATATATATATATAATGTTTTAATTGCTCTGAAAAGAGCAGTTTATACAAATATATACATAAATATGAATATAAATAAAATATGGTAATACTTAACTAATGAATTGTTTTACCAGGCGTCCCTAAGTTGATGAGCGACTGACGTTCTTCCATCTGAAAAACACACAAAGTATGAAATATTAACTACACACGAAAGAAGGAAAGAACAAGAGATATTATAGACCATACGGTACATTAACCTCTCTAATATGGAAGCAAAATTATTGCCATCGGCGAGCGAGAGAGAGAGAGAGAGAAAAGATGTGCAAGACTCCGCGTCGTCCTCAAGAACGATACTAACCTCGCACGTGTCAGCGTCGACGAGCGAGAGAGAGAGTGAAAAGATGTGCACGACTCCGCGTCGTCCGCAAGAATGAAACTAACCTCGCACGTGTCAGCGTCGGCGAGCGAGAGAGAGAGAGAGAGAGAGAGAGAGAGAGAGAGAGAGAAAAGATGTCCGACATCCCGTGTCGTCCGCGAGAAGAAAAGTAACCTCGCGGTCGGTGAGCGAGATATCGAGGAAGCAAGCGTGTGTGAGTGAGAGAACGTATACACTCGCGGAAGCGCATGCGTGAAATCCGCGAGACTAGCCTCGTACTCATCGAGGAAACGAAAGCGAACACACGCGAATACTCGCCATAACACTCGCGAAAACACACATGAAACACTCGCGGAATACTAAAAATGGTGTGAGGAAGAGAGAGAGAGACAGAGAGAGAGAGAGAGATTTAAAAAACTTACCTTCACCGCTTCCTGGCGACGATCGTTGTTGCTGTGTCCGTTTCGCCGCCCTCGTGTCGATGATTGCGCGCATGCGTGCGTGCGTGCGTGCGTGCGTGCGTAAGAGAGAGAGAGAGAGAGAGAGAGAGAGAGAGAGAGAGAGAGAGAGAGAGAGAGAGAGAGAGAGAGAGAGAGAGAGAGAGAGAGAGAGAGAGAGAGAGAGAGAGAGAGAGAGAGAGAGAGAGAGAGAGAGAGAGAGAGAGAGAGAGAGAGAGAGAGAGAGAGAGAGAGAGAGAGAGAGAGAGAGAGAGAGAGAGAGAGAGAGAGAGAGAGAGAGAGGACACTGCAACTTTCCTACGTTATTGCTCTAAAAGAGCAGATTGCTGTGTCAATGAGAGAGAGAACGGACACGGCAATTTTATTAGTTCCTACGTTATTTATTTGCCGTGTCCGAGAGAGCGAGAAAGAGCGAGAGAGAGCAAGAGAAAGCGAGAGAGAGCGAGAGAGAGCGAGAGAGAGCGAGAGAGAGCGAGAGCGAGAGCCGTTGTTGCCGTGTCGGAAGGAGAAAGATAGATATAAAGAGAGATACCTCTACACACACACGTTCATTGCCCATCCTCGACGTTGTCTCCGTAGGCACTGGAAATTACTCACTAGTGACGCACTGTCCTCATAGTCCATGGGGCAAAGAGAGCTCTTGCCCGCACGACGACACTGCGTCGAATGACATTTCGCGCAACTATAGCGCGGCGGCAGCGTCGCGATGGTCATGTTGCGGCCACACTTCTTTCACGCGCGGAAGCTCCTGCTCACACCGCGGCCTGGCGCAAAATGGCTTTTTCGCTCTTTCACTCGCGCTCCCCTCCCCGCGGCACCCTTGTGCGCACACGCGCGGGGTCTCTTGCTCACACCGCGGCCGAACTCGAAATGACTTTTTCGCCTTCGCGTTCGTTCCCCCTCCACGCGGCACTCGCGAGCGGTCGCTGATACTACTACAGGGCATTAGACGACTTTTTAGTCTTCAGTGCTGCAAGGTTGCGGATTACCGGTGCGCTCTCCTTCACGGGTGGCTAGAAGCGCTCGCGAATGCTGATTGGCGCGGAGCTGCTCTGCGGAAGGGAATATAAGTAGCGCGATTTTCTCCGTTCGGTATCAGTCCGAGCAATGGACTCCAGACACGAGCAGCAGCAAGATTTAGTCCGCGCAATGAACGAGGCAGCAGAGTTCATCTAAGGCCTTCTCGACGACGACGATGATCTCCAAATCGAAGGTCTAGCAGCCTTGGAGGGTTGCGAAGCCTTCGATATAGACGAACTGCCCGCGTTGGAGCCCTTCGAAGATTCCCAGGAGTGGCTGATGGGACTGGTATTATCTCGAGTATCATCACCCATCCGACTGCCGCCGCCACCATCACCCGTGATGACGTACGCCGAGAACGGGCTATATCACGCTGTGCCCGCTGACTACGTCCAGTGGGAAGGACGTCCATCGGTGATAGAAGCAGCGGACGCCTCAGTGACGGAGGTTCCGGCGGAGGAGGATGATACGCCACCACACATCATCGTGATGGACGCCGAAGATAACGTTGAGATCGTTTCTGAGGTCACCTATCGACCTCTCAAACGATCTTGGGAACGATCGCCATCACCCCAACCTCCAAAGCTGCAGAGACGAAATTCCGCCTAATCGGCCATTTTCATGCACGCACGCACGCACGCACGCACGCACGCACGCACGCACGCACGCACACGTACGCACGCACGCATGTAAACACACCCACATATACACACACAATCGGCCCTTTTCAGGGACCTATATATTTTTTTTAACTAAATGAACAAGTTATTCATTACACAGGCACACAAAAAAAAAAGTGGTCTGTTACTGAGACTTGACATACCCCCTCTTATGCATTTTGACGCGCTCAATCCGAATCCGAAGCCAGAATTGGGCCATCACCCCTCATTTTTTTTTAAATCGTGTAAAACCAGCCCTAAATCGAAAAATCCGGGATATTCCGCTTTTAACGTTGGGAAAATTTTTATAAACTGCCTAAAAATTGCTGCAGATCTAAAGCTATACAGATTTTGAGGCGCTGAATCCGAATCCAAAGGCAGATTCGTGCCATTACCCCTCAGTTCTTTTTAAATCGTGGAAAACCACCCCTAAATCGAAAAATCCAGAAATTCCGCTTTTAACATTAGAAAAATTTGAATAAACTGCCTAAAAATGACTGCAAATCTAGAGCTATACACATTTTCAGGCGCTAAATCCGAATCCAAAGGCAGATTTGTGTCATCACCCCTAAGCTCTTTTTAAATCGTGGAAAACCACCCCTAAATTGAAAAATCCGGAATATTCCGATTTTAACATTGGGCAAATTAGTACAAACTGCCTAAAAATGACTGCAGATCTACTGCTATACATACTTTGAGACACTGAATCCGAATTCGAAACGAGATTTACTACATTCCCTCTACTTTTTTTTCAATCACGGAAAACCACCCCTACATCGAAAAATTCGAAAAATTCAGCTTTTGATCCTTTCAACCTCTAAACCCTGAACCCTTGAACTTATAACTCTTAAACCCTAAACCTTGAAGCCCTCAACGCTAAAACCCTTTAATCCTGAACCCTTTAACCCTGAAACCTTTAATCCCCAACTCTAGAATCCTTAAACATTGAACCCATAGCCCTTTAATCCTCAACCTTTTAAACTCTTAACCGTTGAACCCTGAACTCTTAAACCCTCAGATCCTGATCCCTTAAGCACTCAACCCTTAAACCCTGAACCCTTAAACCCTTGAACGATGAACCATTAAACTCTGAACCCTTAAAGCATCAATCCTCAAACCATTAACTGTCCCTTAAAACCCTTAAAAAGTGAAAACTGAAACCCTCAGCTCTTAAACCCTCAACCATTAAACCTCGCGTCTTTAAAAAACTAATACAATTTTCTCTTTTTCGCTTATAGCGGGTTCTTTTATCCTGAAATGACCTGTGTAAAGGATTTCTGGATGTTTTTGTATCACCTGGGTTAGTTTCTCTTTCCAACATCTTGCAGTAGTCAGCCATTATATTAATACCTCAAGTGCCTTGATATCTCCTCTCCATTTCTATAAGGTCTTCGTGAAATCGCTCACCTTGCTCTTCGCTGTAGTCACCTAAGTTTTCAGGAAAGTATTGCAAATTGGCGTGCAAAAAATGTAATTACACACTCATCAAACAACCTAAACGTTCGGAGTTATCGAATAAATCTCAAACAATTTGTTCATATTCCTGACTTTTCTGATTACCTAAAAAATTTTCAGCAATACTTTGAAAACTGAGCCATGCTAACTTTTCTGTTTCGTTCATTGTGTTGATGAAATTAGGATCTCGAAACATTCTTCGAATTTGAGGGCCGTCAAAAATTCCTGCTTTTATTTTAGCGTTACTGAGACCTGGAAAATGATCTGACAAGTATTGGAAACGCGCCCCTTCTTTATCTAATGCTTTAGTAAACTGCTTCATTAAACCAAGTTTAATGTGCAGTGGAGGAAGAAGGATTTTTAATGGATCGAGCAATGGTTCTTGAAGCACGTTGTAAGTACCTGGATTAAGCGCATTTCTTTTTGGCCATTCTCTCTTCCTGTAATGATTTATGCGATCTCCGCTGTCCCATAAACATAGAAAGCACGGAAACTTTGTAAAACCTTACTGTTGTCCTAATATGATGGATATGATTTATTTTCTCTAGGACATACTTCATATTTTCATAACTTTCTTTTAGTTTCGTGGAATGAGCTATTGGGATGCTTGCGTATTTATTTCCATTATGCAGCAAAAATGCCTTTAGACTTGGCTTTGAAGAGTCTATGAAGAGTCGCCATTCACTGGACTTGTAAATATTAGGTTTTAATTCATTAATCAGACTCTTTACATCTGTGCAATAAAATAATGTTTTATCCTCATTTACAGTGAAATATTTTGTTAACTCTTGTTTCCGTTTTCTATAAACAGAAGATTTAGTTCCAGGTTCTACTAATTCCCGCCTTTTAAATTCCGCTGCCATGAATTCTGAAACATCTTTCGAGACGGCAGTATTGCGAAAAAAGTCATTTAATTTTTTTTGGTTAAATGGTTTAGGATTGCATAACATAACAGAATATGGAACATACTTGTCTTTACTTTCATCCATTTCACATTCACTAATCTCCATTAATTCACTTTCACTGTCATCTTCATTTTTTCTTATGACGTCTTCTTCAATATCTTCTTCCATAAAATCTTTTTCTACATTCATAAGTTTACCAGCATTACAAATAGTTTCCTCTCTTTCAAATCCATTGGACATATGAATATCTGATTTCGTAATGGGTTTTATTGTTGAAGAGACATTAGCGTATTTTATTTTAGATTTATTTCTCGAGTTAAAGCCGCTTGTAATAGTTTTGCAAAAATAGCAGTCATCGCATGACCGTGGTTTCTGCCATATAGTTGGCGTGCTAAATTGTAAAACTTCCTTTCCATTGCTTTTTTTTCATCGATTCAACATCGTTAGACAAGTCATCCACCTGTGAAGAGCTGCGGTGGTATGATGACGACGGCTGCGGGCCCGCTTGCTCACCCTGACCAGTTGCCCTGAGTTTCTGAAGCACTGCATCGTGAATATATATCACTTATATCTGCACCCAGGGCACCTCCCCGTGGTGACGGTGGGCAACGGATAAATTTATTGCTGGTTTTTTTTTTTCACTTCGGTTTTTTGTATAAATTTTTTGTATATTCTGCCAAAGTTCCTGGAAAAGGGCGTTTCGCCGTCATGGCAGATATAAGTAATATATCTATTACGATGCAGGGCTTCGGAAACCCAGTATCGGCGACTGGTCAGGGTGAGCAAGCGGGCCCGCAGTTGTCGTCATCATACGACCGCAGCTCTTCACAGGTGGATAACTTGGCCAGTGTTGAGTATAATGCCACAAGAAACCCCTCAAGTAACCACGATTGCCTTGGAGAACCAAATCGGTTTTGCTACATATCTGGTAAATTTGAGGTAGCAAAGTACCGCAGACCTATTACGGATTTAAATAGAAAAATTTTTCTTGACTGCTTCAAAATGCAGATACCTGTTGAAAATACATGGTGGGTTCCTCAAGTGATGTGCTGTACTTGTCTAACGATGTTGAATCAATGGAAGAAAAGCAAAGGAAAGAAAGTGTTACAATTTACCACGCCAACTATATGGCAGAAACCACAGTCATGCGATGACTGCTATTTTTGCAAAACTATTACAAGTGGCTTCAACTCAAAAAATAAATCTAAAATAAAATATGCTAATGCCTCTTCAATGATAAAACCCATCATGGAATCAGATATTCATACATCCAATGAATTTGAAAGAGAGGAAACTATTTGTGATGCTGGTGAACTTATGAATGTAGAAGATTTTATGGAAAAAGATATTGAAGAAGACGACGTAAGAAAAAATGAAGATGACAGTGAGAGCGAATCAATGGGAATTAGTGAAAGTGAAATAGATGAAAGTGAAGACGAGTATGTTCCACATTCTGTTAAGCCATGGAATCCTAAACCATTTAACCAAAAAGATTTAAACGATTTTATTCGAAATACTGGCGTCTCTAAAGATGTTGCAGAATTCATGGCAGTGGAATTTAAGTGGCGGGAATTAGTAGAACCTGGAACTAAATCTTCTGTTTATAGAAAACGGGAACAAGAGTTTACAAAATATTTCACTGTAGATGAGGATAAAACATTAGTTTATTGCACAGATGTAAAGAGTCTGATTAATGAATTAAAACCTAATATTTACAAGTCCAGTGAATGGCGACTCTTCATAGACTCTTCAAAGCAAAGTCTAAAGGCAGTTTTGCTGCACAATGGAAATAAATACGCAAGTATCCCAATAGCTCCTTCCACGAAACTAAAAGAAAGTTATGAAAATATGAGGTATGTCCTAGAGAAAATAAAATATGAAGAACACAAGTGGCAAGTTTGTGGAGACTTGAAAATCATATCCATCATATTAGGGCAACAGTCAGGTTTCACAAAGTTTCCATGCTTTCTATGTTTATGGGACAGCAGAGATCGTATAAATCATTACAGGAAGAGAGAATGGCCGAAAAGAAATGCGGTTAATCCAGGTACTTACAACGTGCTTCAAGAACCATTGCTCGATCCATTAAAAATCCTTCTTCCTCCACTGCACATTAAACTTGGTTTAATGAAGCAGTTTACTAAAGCATTAGATAAAGAAGGGGCATGTTTCCAATACTTGTCAGATCATTTTCCAGGTCTCAGTAACGGTAAAATAAAAGCAGGAATTTTTGACGGCCCTCAAATTCGAAGAATGTTTCGAGATCCTAATTTCATCAACACAATGAACGAAACAGAAAAGTTAGCATGGCTCAGTTTTCAAAGTATTGCTGAAAATTTTTTAGGTAATCAGAAAAGTCAGGAATATGAACAAATTGTTTCAGATTTATTCGATAACTACGAACGTTTAGGTTGTTTGATGAGTGTGAAATTACATTTTTGCACTCACATTTGCAATATTTTCCTGAGAACTTAGGTGACTACAGCGAAGAGCAAGGTGAGCGGTTTCACCAAGACCTAAAAGAAATGAAGAGGAGATATCAAGGCACTTGCGGTATTAATATGATGGCTGACTACTGCTGGATGTTGAAAAGTGAAACTAATCAAAGTGATAAAAAAAGATCCAGACATCCTTTACACAGGTCATTTGAGGATAAGAGAATCCAAGCGAAAGAGAGAATTGAATTAGTTTTTTAAAGACGCAAGGTTTAATGGTTGAGGGTTTAAGAGCTGAGGGTTTCAGTTTTCACGTCTTAAGGGTTTTAAGGGACACTCAAACCATTAGGTTTCAAGGTTGATGTTTTAAGGGTTCAGAGTTTAGTGGTTCATCGTATAAGGGTTGAGGGCTTAAGGGTTCAGGTTCTAAGGGTTTAAGGGTTTAAGAGATCAGGGTTCAACGGTTAAGGGTTAAAGGGTTGTGGGTTCAATGGTTAAGGATTTTAGGGTAGGGGATTAAAGGATTCAGGGTTAAAGGGTTCAGGATTTAAAAGTTCAGGTTTAAGGGGTTCAGGATTTATGGGGTATGGGTTTAAAGGTTCCAGGTTAAAGCGTTAAGGGTTTTAAGGTTTCGGGTTTAAAGGTAATAAGTTTAAGGGTTCAGGGTTTAAAGGTTAAAAGGGTAAAAGTTGAATTTTTCGAATTTTTCGATGTTGGGAGTGGTTTTCCGTGATTGAAAAAAAGGAGAGGGAATGTCGTAAATCTCGTTTGGAATTCGGATTCAGTGCCTCAAAATATGTATAGCATTAGATCTGCAGTCATTATTAGGCAGTTTATACAAATTTGCCTAATGTTCAAAGCGGAATATTCCAGATATTTCGATTAAGGGGTGGTTTTCCACAATTTAAAGAGAACTAAGGGGTGATGGCATAAATCTGCCTTTGGATTCGGATAGGATTGAGCGCATTTCTTGTTGACCATATAAGGGTTCGGAGTTTAGTGGTTCATCGTTCATGGGTTCAGGGTTTAAGGGTTGAGGGCTTAAGGGTTCAGGATCTAAGATTTTAAGGGTTCAAGAGTTCAGGGTTCAACGGTTAAGGGTTTAAACGATTGAGGGTTAAAGGGTTGTGGGTTTAATGTTTAAGGATTTTAGGGTTTGGAATTAAAGGATTCAGGGTTAAGGAGTTCAGGATTTAATGGTTCAGGTTTAAGGGATTCAGGACTTATGGGTTCAGGATTTAAGGGTTCAGTTTAAGCGTTGAAGGTTTCAAGGTTTAGGGTTTAAGGGTTATAAGTTCTAGGGTTTCGGGTTTGAGAAAGTGTCAAAAGCTGAATTTTTCGAATTTTTCTATGTTAGGGGTGGTTTTCCGTGATTGAAAAAAAAGAGAGGGAATGTCGTAAATCTCGTTTCGAATTCGGATTCAGTGCCTCAAAATTTGTATAGCAGTAGATTTGCAGTCATTTTTAGGCAGTTTATACCAATTTGCCCAATGTTAAAAGCGGAATATTCCGGCTTTTTCAATTTAGGGGTGGTTTTCCACGATTTAAAAAGAGGAGTGGTGATGGCACAAATCTGCCTTTGGGTTCGGATTTAGCGCCTCAACATGTGTATAGCTCCAGATTTGCAGTCATTTTTAGGCAGTTTATTCAAATTTTCCTAATGTTAAAAGCGGAATTTCTGGATTTTTCGATTTAGGGGTGGTTTTCCACGATTTAAAAAGAACTGAGGGGTAATGGCACGAATCTGCCTTTGGATTCGGATTCAGCGCCTCAAAATGTTTATAGCTTTAGATCTGCAGCAATTTTTAGGCAGTTTATAAAAATTTTCCCAACGTTAAAAGCGGAATATCCCGGATTTTTCGATTTAGGGCTGGTTTTACACGATTTAAAAAAAAATGAGGGGTGATGGCGCAATTCTGGCTTCGGATTCGGATTGAGCGCATCAAAATACATAAGAGGGGGTATGTCAAGTCTCAGTAACAGACCACTTTTTTTTTTTGTGTGCCTGTGTTATTTTTATGTGTTATAATCAGCTCTTTTCAGAGCTAAAAAATTATTTAATACAATGAATAAATATATATTTATTATTTTATGTTTTATAAGCTCTTTTCAGAGTTCAAATATTTTTTTTTTTAAACTAATCTATATATATATATATATATATATATATATATATATATATATATATATATATATATATATATATATATATATATATATATATATATATGTTTGTTTTTAACACTCCGGGCGCAATGTGCGATTTTGCACAGGCTTGAATAAAAAAAAGCATGCGTTAAATCAATTGTAAGGAGAGATTTATCCCAACTATCGCAGCGGCGACGCCTCGGTCCGCCCTTTAATTATAAAAGCAAATGCGTTTGTCTCTCACATCTCATTCACTTCCAAACATGGAGAGCGAAATCTCATCCACGCTGAGTAGCAACCTCAACGAGATGCAGTGGGCCGACGACGACTTCAGCTGGACTTCCGACGTGATGACGGATAGCGATGGCGTACTGTCTGCAGTGATATCACCACCGCTGGCTACGTCATCGCTAATTCCATCTCCGCAACCATCATCATCGTGGTTCACACCACAACGGATGCCGATGTCGTTGGAGCTGTTTGTTGATCAATCGCCGCACTGCCCGCCGCTCGTGTTGCCGCCACTGTCGCTACCGTCTTCGCTTTCGCCGGTGCCTTCGTGCTTTTCTCCTGGTTTCTTGGAAAAGCACGAAGTTATCGAGCTAGGCTCGTCGCCGATGTGCATCGACGTCTCCTCAGACACGATGTCTCCGGTGAAGATGCCCGAGAAACGGCCTCGCGACGACGATAGCTATGACGATTCAATGGTGAGAGTCCGTCGTCGTCTTAATTTCACCGTTTAATCAGTCCTTTTCAGGACTAAAACCAATCGGCCCTTTTCGGGCCACCAAATATTTTTTAAACATTGGAACAAATATATTCATTTATTAAATATATATTATTATTTATATGTTAAAAAAATATACATTTATTAACTTTTAATAAATGTACAATATGTATATATATATATATATATATATATATATATATATATATATATATATATATATATATATATATATATATATATATATATATATATATATATATATATATATATATATATATATATATATATATATATATATATATATATATATATATATATATATATATATATATATATATATATATATATATATATATATATATATATATATATATATATATATATATATATATATATATATATATATATATATATATATATATATATATATATATATATATATATATATATATATAATTATCCCCCCATCCGTTTATGGAGCCCATCCCTGTATATTAGTACCTACAGCCCAGAGATCCCTATGGCAAGTGACTAAAGAAATAATGGACCCTAGGGTTATAGACTCTAGATCGGGCTCCATAAACGCCCGAGAAAAATATTTTATGGGACCCGGGCTCCATAAATATGCTCATGTGTATAAAAGGGCTCCATAAATCTGTTAAAACAAATATATATATATATATATATAAAATTCAAATGTACATGAAATGAAAGGATTCACTCATATTTTTGCGCTGCTGTTGCTGCTCGAGCATCCATCTTTTCGTTATCAGCGCGTTTCGAAGTGCGCATACTGGAAAGTTGCAGGCAATATGGTTGCAACATGAGACTGGTTCTGCGGGTAAACTTTTCAAAGAAGGATATCCGATCTCCTCGATATTGATAACTAATCTGAAAATTCATAATAATAATCATATAAGAAAACTTGTTTTATTGCGAAAGTAGTTTTTATAACAATAAAATAGTTTACAGATCGGAAAAAAATCTCTTTAACCATTTACTTTTCTCCAGACCCTTTACGTAAATCTCTGCTCCGAAGAGTACTCCATTTAGAGTGTTTTTTAGTTCATCGTATTGGATGTTGCCTGCTCTCCACATTAATCCATTGAAATTTTGTTCAAGCCAACGATTTTCGGACTTGTTTTTTTCCAACAATTTGTCCCATGCATAAGGCGGTTTAAATAGAAAAATCGACGGAGTAGGGTCTTCCTCGAGAGGGACAATGGTTACTTCCTTGAAGACGAATTCATTCAAGGTAATTTTGAAACCTTGGACATCAACAATATACTTCATCTTGCTGCTGCGACTGTTCTCGATCGAGAGCAAAGGAGTGAATGAGGTTTTCAGCGTCTTACAGTTTATTTTATAGTCAGCCTTCCTATTTTGTTTAACCAATCGCGTTATTTTTACTTCCTCCACAACGCGTACGCCCAATCAGAATCGATCTCTTTTCGCGAATTTTTTAGATAAAAGGAGGTGTGCGTGCGGCGGAAAGTCATTCGACTGCCTCGCGCGCTTAAGATGCCTCAGTACTTCAAAAATACTGCTCTTGTGCTATGTCAATCATATCGGCTGGCTTTAAGTAGTGCGGCTGACCAAGATGACGTGAACAATTGGATCGCGCTTGGTCATAAAGCTCTAGTGGAAGCTGAAAAATTGGCTCAGCGCAGGCCCGACGTGATGGACTTAATAGTGCCCGATCGGCAAAAGTTGCAAGCGGCCATCGCGCTTATAAAGAGTATTCTACGCTTGTTAAGTGAACATCGAGTGATGGTGGGTGCTGGATTTCAAGCCAGTGAAAATGGCCCCTCGGTAAGCTGGGATGATGTCGAATCAGCTTTCGAGAACAGAATAAAGACGGGTGTCATCACAAACCGGAGACATCTTGATTTATTAAAGTTCTTAATGAAAGACGCTAAGCAACAATTTATTGAAAAAGTGCGTGAAACTTAAAGAACCTTTAAAAGTGAACACAGTGTTAGCAGCCGAGTATGCTATAGTTAAAAATGGCGAAGAGACAATTGAAATAAAATATTTCAACACGAAAACAGCTCCGATATATTCGACTACGGATTTGAACGAGTGGTTTGTTATGAACGTTAAAAATCCCATCGACTCAGATATGGAAGAGTTTCAGGAGCGCGAGTCGGGCTGGACGCTTAAATCCATTTTAAATTTAGTTGTTAATATTTACAAGTTCAATTCGATGAGAGGAAGCTCGTACATCGATTTGCTGCCATTCATCAAAAACAAGGCGTGTATAAACGTTGAAAATCAAGACGATGAATGTTTTAAGTGGGCAATTCTATCGGCTCTCCATCCTGCTAAGAAAAATGCCAATCGAGTGGTGTCTTATGTATTACATCAAAATGATCTCAACTTTAAGGGAATCGATTTTCCCGTTGATCCCAGAAAAGTGACTAAGTTTGAGAAACAAAATGACATTTCTGTAAATGTATATTATTTAAAGAAAAAAAAGAGAGAAGCGTTTGATGTCTTACCACGACACTTGACAGCTGACAAAAAAGAAAAACATGTTAATTTACTACTCATCGAAAATAACTATGTTGACGAGGATGAAAATGGCTCGTTTCTTGATGATGTTAACATCGAATTTAAATTCCACTATGTATGGATAAAAAATTTATCAAGACTGTGTAGTAAACAGCTATCTTTGCACAACCGTAAAACTTTCATCTGTGACCGCTGTCTGCATTATTTTCGAACTGAAGAGAAGTTGACAAAGCACATAACTGACTGTGAAAAAATGAATAAGTGTAAAATCTCTCTTCCATCTGCGAAAAACAATACTTTAGAGTTTACGAACTTTGGTTTTAAAAATCGTGTGCCGTTCGTAATATACGGAGACTTTGAATGTATATTGAAGCCTGTGATTGACGATGAACGAGCTTACCAGAATTATATGCCATTCAGTGTGGACTACTTTATTGAATGTAGTTACGATAACTCCCTCTCAGAATATAAGAATTATAGACAAGAGGACGAACAAGCCGAATCTCCAGTCAAATGGTTTATACAGAGTCTCCACTCACTGGCTGTAAAGTTGGATGACTCATACAAACATCCAAAGCCGATGAATAATCTAACATCGCTCGAAAAAATTATGTTTAACGGAGCACCTCTATGCCATATTTGCGAGAAGCCATTTACTAAGGAAGACAAGAGAGTACGCGACCATTGCCATTTCACGGGAAAGTGAGTATTTATTCTCTCTCTCTCTCTCTCTCTCTCTCTCTCATAACTAAAAATTATTACAGATATCGTGGACCTGCACATACCAAATGTAACCTCGGCTTCCAGGACTCGAGAACGATCCCCATAGTTTTTCATAACTTGAGCGGATACGATTCTCATCTCTTTATTAGAGAAATCGCAACGTGCTTTCCAGGACGAGTTTCGCTACTTCCACAAACAAAAGAGAAATACATATCTTTTACAAAGTTTGTGGAAGGTACAGACATAAACCTGCGATTCGTCGACTCGTTCAAGTTCATGGCTTCATCACTCGACAAGTTGGCATCATATTTGGAGAAACTGAATATTTTGGAGCGCATATTCAAACAAGATGGCCTATCCGATGAACAAATTTCTCTATTGAAAAGAAAAGGAGTTTTCCCATACGACTACGTTTCATCGTTTGAAAAGCTAAACGAGCCAAATCTCCCTTCGAAAGATGAATTCTTTAGCAGCTTATATAATGCTCATATCAGCGATGAGGATTATGAGCATGCACAGAATGTTATGCAGAGTTTTAGCATTCAAGATCTTGGGCAGTACTCTGACTTATATCTCAAGACAGATGTTATACTATTGGCCGAAATTTTTGAAAATTTCAGAAAAAATTGTCTTGAGGCTTATGAGTTGGATCCCGCTCACTATTACACGACGCCTGGATTGACTTGGGATGCCATACTCAAAAATACACAGGTAATATATTCACTTAAATTTAATTAAAAATTCACATTTCAAATATTCTTTTTTACAGATCAAACTCGAGCTTCTCACGGACGTAGATATGCTGCTGTTTATCGAGCACGCCATACGGGGAGGAATCAGTCAATGTTGCAATCGCTATGCAAAAGCGAACAACCCGTACATGAAGGATGGCTACAACGCTAACGAGGATGAAAAATATTTGATGTATTTCGACGTAAATAATTTGTACGGTTGGGCAATGACTGAGCCCTTACCCTATGGCGGCTTCAAGTGGGTGCAGAATGTCAACGAACCAAACTTCTTCGACATCCCCGATGACTGCGACTTTGGATACTTTGTTGAAGTGGACCTGAAGTATCCCGAGTCACTGCATGATTCGCATAAAGATCTGCCGTTCTGTGCCGAATACATGGTGCCTCCGGGCTCGAAACAGCATAAACTTATGACGACGCTTAACGACAAAACTCGTTTCGTGCTACACTATCGAGCACTTAAACAGGCCTTGAAACATGGCCTCGTTCTCGTCAAAGTCCATCGTGCCATACAATTCAAGCAGAGTCCTTGGCTTAAAAAGTACATTGATTTGAACAGCGCAAAAAGGAAGGAAGCCAAGAAAGAGTTTGAGAAAATGCTTTTCAAAATTTTCAACAACACTGTGTATGGTAAGACGATGGAAAATGAGAGGAAACGCGTTGACGTGAGGCTAGTCAACAAATGGAAAGGCCGCTATGGAGCCGAGGTACTTATTTCAAAGCCAAACTTTCACAGCTCTGACATTTTTGATGAAGACCTCGTCGCTGTACAGCTGTTGCGAACGGAGATCTGCATAAGAAAGCCAATCTACATTGGATTGTCAGTTCTGGACCTTTCAAAAACTCTAGTGTACAGATTCCATTATGACTATATGCGAGATCGTGTAGGAGACCGAGGCAAGTTGCTATACACCGATATGGATAGTCTGATCTATGATGTTACAGGTGTTAATGTGTATGATGTGATGCGACGCGACATCCACGAGTTCGACACATCAGACTATCCTGTAACCAATCCGTTCAATATGCCTCGTGTCAACAAGAAAATCGTCGACTTGATGAAGAACGAGTGCCACGGTGAGATTATGCCGGGATTCATCGGGCTGCGGAGCAAAATGTACAGCGTGAAAGTACAAAACCAAAAGCCCATCAAGAAGGCCAAAGGAGTGAAGACTTCTGTGGTTAAAACCACGATCACCCCGGACGACTACATGAAGTGTCTCAGTGAGAACGTCATCGTCACTCGAGAGCAACGAAACATCAGGTCTCGACATCACAACATCCACACTGAGAAAGAGAGGAAAATTGCTCTCAGTGCCCATGATGACAAACGCTGTCTGCAGCCTGGAACCACCGACACGCTACCCTAAAATAAATAAAATAAAGCAGAAGTGGTGCGGGCCAATGAGGATGAAGCTGTTGGAGAGGGGGAACGTGAGCCGCCAAACGCCGCAGAAGAGCTGCTATATAATGCAGCGATGCGAGAGCAGGAGCGCATTCGAACAGTCGACGCTTTAAGTCACACTCTTCAGCAGCACCAGCACCAGCAGCAGATCCCGACATCGCTTCCTGCATTTTGGCAGCAGATATCAACAGACCCGCAGCCGCTTCTCGCTGTCTCACAGCCACTTCCTGCTGTCTCGTAGCCACTTCCTGCATCGTCGCTCCTCGTCTTGAAGAGACCTTGCGAGACAACTACTGGAAGTAGTAGTAAGAAACGGAGAGAAATCTAAGGTTGGTATTTTTTCTTAAAGTAATTTTCTTTCTGCTATTTTAAAAAAACTAATCATTTAAAAATTTTCTGTTACAGATGGATTTTACAAAACTGAATGCAGCTGCCCGTGGAGGATTCCTACCAACAAAGAGATTAGTCGATCTGACCAAGGGCACGAGTTACATGGTGACTAGTCTGAAGGCTGTGACGACCAAATATGGTGAAAAAGTCGTGGCTGAACTGGAGAGTGATTTCGACGTATTTATGCCGAAGAGAGTGTCAGACGCTCTCAACAAGACGAACAGTTCTTCGTCAATCTCCAGGATGCCGCGAATAAGTACGAACTGTTTATTATATACAACGGCGGTTCAAGCGTTGAGTTTAGCGGTAAATAACTTTTAAGTGAATATATATAGTTAGTGTTTAAGTATATAGTTAAAGCGAAGAAATGCATATATTCTAAATTTTTGAAGTATTGTGAAATAGAGTTAAATATTATGAAAATGTATATATTTACATATAGTTAAGGGCGCACAAACGTATATTTTTTTCTAATTTATTTATGAATAAACGAACTCTTTGTTTAACTTGAAAAAAATTGTTTTTATTTAGTAGTTCTATACATGATATAAAATATTACATATCTTTTTTCTCAATCCAACTATTATGTGAATAATCAACGCCAAGCCATTTTACAAAAATTTTACTTCCTTTTTTCTTAATTACTTTTTCTACAAGATAAATATCTGGATACTTGGCTTTGAGTAGTTCTTGTTCGTAGAAGCCGCCAGAGACCGGATGATCTTGATAGTCCTTCAGATGGTAAGTTGTTGGATTTGTAGCTGCTATACGTACAATTGTAAATATCTCTGTAGACCAATTGGGTCTATATTCTTTATCAAATACTGCTTTAGCCTTGCTCACTCGAACTTTATCACCGATTTTAAATTTTGGCTTAATCTTGTTAGTTATTTTACGAGAAAATTTCTGTAGTATATCTGCTTCGTTACTGGATGTTACATCTTTAGGTTTTACACCGATAGTACGATGTTTACGATTATTGTATGTGGTAAGTAAATCAGGTAAAATATCTAGCTACTTGTAGTTGCCTCTCAAACTGAATTTTTTTCACATTGCACTTTTTAGCGTGCGATTGAAGCGTTCACATATCGATGCTTTTAGATTGCTATGGGTTGAGTATAACTTCATTTTGTGTGTTTTCATAAGTTATTGAAAATCTGCGTTATAGAATTCTTTGCCTCTGTCGGTATGGAGATTTTTCGACACTCTGCCTTTAACAAGCACCGATTTCATAGCTTCTGAGACATCTTTGCCTGTTTTTCTCTTTACAGGAACAGCCCATGCGCATTTGGAGAAAATGTCGATTATAGTAAGCAGGTATCTATAGCCCTTCTTATCTCGAGCGTAAGGAATCATTTCGATGAGATCTGCTTGCCAAGTTTCGTCCAAACCACACACGTCAAAGTTTCGACGTGAATAGTTGCGCCTTGCAGGTTTGTGCAGTTCTTCAACTAGTCTTTCGTGTTCCATCTTTGTGGAATTACTGATTGAATATTTGTGCAATAGCCTCTTTTATGGTCAAATTATCAGCTTTTATTTGAGATATCTGTGCATCAACTTCAGCTCTGTGAGTGTCAACTATCTTATGTATGTCATCCAGACTAGTTCTAAGTCTTGTAGTTATATCAATCATTCCTCGAATTTCTATTTGAATAATGTTTCGTAGTGTCTCTAAATTTACAACATCGCTTGGTTTTTGAGATTTGGCAACATTGCATAATTTTTTATTTTCTATGTCGAAGTGTCCTTCAGATGTGACTTTAAAGCCAACGCCGGGTGGCTCTCGACTACCTTCGGTTTTTCCGAGGTTACGTCCAAACACGTCAACGCTCATTTTGAGAATGAGTCATATATGCGTGTGCGCTCAATACATATAGCCTGCTTCACGCAATTCCTCGATTATAGAGTGTATCTCATTTGCATGACTTGGATTTCCGGCAGATCATTCTACTACTAGTAAGTGATGCCGGTCAACGAGCTCGTTTAGATCGTCCCAGTACATATAGTCTAAAGCAGCATGTTTTTTTCGCAATTTTATAACGAGGTAATGTGCCACCTTTAATCGATTCTCCGGCATTTATTTTCGAGGTAATATTGAACATTGAAACAATAATATTATTAAATTTATTACTATTATGAAAACGAATCTTTTTGTTTTTGTCATATCGCCTTTTATCAGCAGACGATAGTTTTAAAATTTTACGATAATTTTTTAAATCATCTGAACTTATATTATTTTTACTTGGTTGTTTTGCTATCAGTAACTCGAGTAATCCTATAGTTCTCGGGTATGCTACTCCATTAATTTTAATTTTATTATTATGAAAACTAATCGGTAAATTCCCAATAAAAAATTTACCGTTTTCATTTCGTACTCCATAAACTTTGTCAAGATACTGAGGTTGATTGAGCTTCAGGGCCTTGACGTATAAATCAGAGTCATCATCGATATCACTATCTGCGGTTTCGAAAGATGTCTCGTGGACATTCTGTATCGTATCATTAAACTCACTGTCAAAACTTTCGTTTTGTTTAAGGGGGTTAGACACCTTTTTTCTCTGAAATAAGAAGTCACATTTTAATACAGAAATGTACACTAATTATTTCATACTTTTTACATATAAAAGTGGGTATATTTACCTTACCTTAAAACTTTCTCCGATGGGCCTTTTATATGGTCCAGAACCATAGTCATCGATGAAACAACTTTTTTCACTATCCGTAAGCTTTGAAATTTTCCTGTGGACGGATTGACTCCAGATTTGAACTAAATTACTCCTGAATAGTATAATTCCCATATGAGTGTAGGGATTTAGGATTAAATGTCGGAAAAAATTTTTACATCAGAAAAATTATGAAAAAATATAAAAAATTTTTAAAAATTAAAAAAAATCTCTTGAAAAACAGCACAATTTTTTTTTCTCATTAGATCAAAATTCCCTACACTCATATGAGAATTATACTATTCAGGAGTAATTTAGTTCAAATCTGAAGTCAATCCATCCACAGGAAAATTTCAAAGCTTACGGATAGTGAAAAAACTTGTTTCATCGATGATTATGGTTCTGGACCATATAAAAGGCCCATTGGAGAAAGTTTTAAGGTAAAGTAAATATACCCGCTTTTATATGTAAAAAGTATGAAATAATTAGTTTACATTTATGTATTAAAATGTGACTTCTTATTTCAGAGAAAAAAGGTGTCTAGCCCCCTTAACGCTACTTTGTTCGACGGTGTTATCTTCGACATTATTTTGTTCATCGGTATTATTTTTCTGAACTACAAGTTTTTGAAGCGGATCAACTATTGGTTTGAATGTTTCATTTAAAATTTTTTCGACATTGTCTTTCCCAAATTTTAATATTCTATTTTTCCTAAGGACGAAACGCATTCCAGTTCCCTGTATTTAGTAAATTTGTAATTTTTATTAAAGTATTTTCTATACTTCTCTTACCAGTGTCGCCGTGTGCTAAAATTTTCTATCAAATAGTGCGGGCTATAAAAATGTAGCACACTATTTCGATTTTGGAAAGGTATTACGACTAACTTTAAGAGAATTTGCTCGTGGAGATCAATTTAGCCATTTTATAGAACTATATTATTACGAGCGTATAAAATTTATTAAGAAACTTAAACGGCATTGGATCACAAACATGCCTAAATTTTATTTATATCTCTATCTTTGTTACTTTATCTACCAGGTGGCTGCCACTTCTTGGCTTCCACAAATAAAATCAATTTCCAACTTTCTTAAATAAATCCAAGTAACATTTATTTTCGGCGTCGAAGATAAGTCTACCGGGATCTTCCTGATGAGTCCACCCGGTACGACTAAGGACGAAACGCATTTCAGTTCCCTGTATTTAGTAAATTTGTAATTTTTATTAAAGTATTTTCTATACTTCTCTTACCAGTGTTGCCGTGTGCTAAAATTTTCTATCAAATAGTGCGGGCTATAAAAATGTAGCACACTATTTCGATTTGGGAAAGGTATTACGACTAACTTTAAGAGAATTTGCTCGTGGAGATCAATTTAGCCATTTTATAGAACTTTAATATTCTGTATTTACGTTTAATCGCATCTCGTGCCTTAACAAGTTGACCAAGCACGTTTTTTTCTCGTTGAAAGTCAGCCATGTTGTCGTTTCAACGTTCAGTCAGAAACTGTTGATTGTTACCTATGTGCATGCTACATTTATAGCAAAATTGTCAAAGCCCTTGCGAAATCTACCATCATTTATTCCTCGATCTTTATCGATGACTAGAAAACCATGCTTATCATCTCTCCAACACTTAGAGCATAATTCTTTAAAATGTCCATAGGTCATATCAGTATTTACGTGATCGTCATAGATATGCTTTAGATTTACTTCATCTTGTCTAAAAATAGCAAGTAAGTTTACATTATCTCTGACAAGATGTTTTGGAATGTAAGCATATGTTTGGCATAGATAAAAACAATCAACCTTTTTATGTCTGCCCATGCAGAAAAAGGCTCTAACATTATCTTGTTTTTCGCAAGCTATATCGTCAAATATTATGATAAAGTTTGGAAGTGCGTGGTCAGGATCGACAACTGAATCGTGTTCGCTGAATGGAAAATATTCTACACCTTATATAGGTTCTAAGATTTCATTTAAAAATTTATATTTTGGTTGATTGAGAGACTTTGAGTATACGTATATGTTTTCAAATTTAACACCATCAGGATGCGTTATGAGAGCTATTTGTTTTTCCACAGTTTGACGGGACGCAGAAGACGGCTCGTATACTATCAGGAAGTAGATCGCCGTGTCGTTTTGCTCTTTTATCATGTTCTACAAGTGCATCAAAATTTTCTATTGGTAACTTGACCGACTGCTCTTTGAAGTTCATGATCTTTACTCAATGAAAACCAAATCACGACTGATTGCTATGAGTATAAATAGCGGTCTTATATAGCTTTCACCATCAGTTGCCCGTTGACTTTCGAAGACTGATGATCATTCACAAACGCGGACGCGGTTTAGTTAATAAAATTATCAATAAACTTCCATTTGAGCTTCGTATACCAGGTTATCAGTACTGTGGTCAAGGCACAAAGTTGGCAAAACGTTTAGCTCGAGGAGATCTTGGAATTAATCCTCTTGTCGCTGCTTGCAAGGAGCACGATATAGCTTATTCTAAAAATCGTAAAAACGTTCAAGCGAGAAACGTCGCAGATAAAATTTTAGCTGAAAAAGCTTGGAATCGCGTTAAATCAAAAGACGCCAATTTTGGCGAAAAAGCGGCTGTATACGCTATAACTAATACTATGAAATTAAAATCTAGATTCGGCATGGGTTTGAAGAAGAAAAGTAAAAAGCGAAAGAACGCTAAAAAATCTAAATTGGGAATGGGTTTAAAAGCTAAGAAGAGAAAGCAAGTTTCCTTGAAAAAAAAATATTAAAGCTGGAGCCTTTAAATCAGCGCCAAGTAACTGTGCTCTAACAGTCATATAATCAACTTTAAAAAAAGCTCGGAGCGCTGTTAAAGAAGCTGGAGGTAAAAAAGAATATTAAAATTCCACGTATTTTACCAGTCCTTGCGAAAACAGGTGGTATGTTACCATTTGTCATACCTCTATCTGCAGGTTTGAGTGCAACTGGCGCTCTAGCTGGTGGTGCTGCTGGAATAGTAAAAGCCGTAAACGACGCAAAAGCCGCTAAGGAACAGTTAAAAGAAAATAAAAGGCATAATAAAACTATGGAAAGTGTAGCGTTGGGCAATGGCTTATATCTTAAACCATACAAAGTAGGGTTAGGTCTTCATTTAAGAAAAAAAAAAAGTTCATGAAATTACCTCAGCGAGCACTTACCGACGCCGACATATTAAAATATGCAAAACTTTTAAAAATACCTAATTTTCGAGAAGTATTTATGAGAAAAGCATTGCCGGCTGCTGGCCCACACTATTACGAATCGGCTATAGTTAATCTAGATGATGCTAGCGGCCCTGGCACAGACTGGATTACTGTTTGGGAATTCAGTAATTTGAATTCCCGCGGTTACGCTCAGCTCGGTACGACTCACGGCGCTGCCACGGCACGGCAGCACCTCGCGGCCTCTCGGCGGAACAGCCGAGACACTACACTGATTCACAAGGTGAATTCGCGCTTTTCGGTCTCTCTCGCTCTCTCACATGCAAATGTGAGAGAGATTGTGATTTGATTCGCGAAGTGAATCGTGAAGGCCAAGAAGACGGAAGTGCTCACTCTTTGAAAAACTCAGTCTGCGACTGCTACTAAAACGGCAGCAGTTCTCACCCCGACCCGGTATAGTCTACAGTGTGCTCGTTGCGAGACTGCATGGTGACTCGTATGGTGCCTCATACTCGGACTCTCGTCTCATTCAGCGGATCATCTCACACGGCAGCTCCTCATACATAGAGGCATATTTTCTCACACGGCATCTACTCATACAAAGCGGCTCTCACTGTTCGGTAGTGAAGCGTGCTCGACACGAGGCCGCTCTCTCTCACTCTCTCAATGTACATACGGCGTGCTCGCAACGAGGCCGCATGGACTTTTACACGGCATACTCTCAGTCAGCTGTATCTCTCAAACGGAACTTCTCATACGGCAGTGCTTTCATACGGCAGTGCTTCTCAGACGGCAGCTTCTGACATGGCATAGTCTCACCGGCTCGCTGCCTCTAGCTAGCCATGAGGCAACCACTCTCGGTAACCGTTACGCAAGACTCAACTGGCGGTGCTCAACTGGCTTTACCAACTCTCCTGTTTCACTGGCTTCTCTCACTGGCTATAACTCATCTGCGGTTACAACTCAATTGGCTTCATCTCTATGGACTGTGTGATTCAACCGGCTTCCTCATTCTTCTCCAAATTAATATAATTTCTATGAAGCTAAGGTAAACTCACACATACACCTACACACAGCCATTTTGATGACTCAAGCAAGCAGTAATCTCATATGAAGTACTCTGCACATATAATTCTTGTCAAGTCTCAACCACAAGAAATCAATAACATTCATTGTGTGTATTTATGCTAGCAGTAAACTCAACGGAATTTACTAATTCAAACTCAGCAATTCTCTGAAATCTCACTCACATAGAAACACTCAAACATAATCTTTGTAACACTCATACACTCAAACATAAACTTGTAAAACTCAGATACTCAACCAAGCTTTGTAATATTCAACCAATTTATGTAATAGAGTTAAGTTTATAGACAGTTTTATAATATACTGACATTTAATTTATTAAAGTGTTTGGCTCTCAATTTATTTGTAAACACCCACAGCATGTCCTCATTAAAAATTATGGCATTCTCAAACAATTACATATAGAAAAAGAGGTAAAAATGTTATATATTTCGATAGTTTTGGCGATCTCCGACCACCTTTAGATTTAATATTATACCTCGGAGTAGACGAAGTTAAATATAATCATTAAAGACATCAAGATTTTGACACATACAATTGCGGACATCTATGTCTAAAATTCTTGTGCGGGGCTATATAAGGAGAGGTAGGGGAAACATTGCATCATTCTGATTTAAACTGTCATGGAAGGTTCATTAACTCTGACACTTTCAGGTACATCTTCTACACTAGAAGCACAGTATTTTCCACCTATCGAGTTATCGCCAAACAAAAATTACGTTTTAGGGCTTGTAGAACTTTTAACATTTAATTCAATCCCCAATATAGATAGTAACAATAATAAGTTTTACGTAGGTGAAAACGTTGTCTTTCTTCCAGTGGGAAGTTACGAAATTGAGGATATTGACAAATTCCTTCGTAAAAAATTAGCGCACAACGACATTACTTTCAATTTAAAGTCAAATAATAATACTCTTCGCTGTACAATCAAATGTAGTCAGCCTATAAATTTTCGATCTGAAAATTCACTCGGTCGTTTCTGTTGAAAAAGTCGCGATATCTCACTTACATACCGCTGATAGTGATAGACTGCTCAAAACAAAACGAATCCCTAAAGAGCGCCCCTGTAGACATTCGTCTGGAATTTGAAGCAAAGGAAAATTTTCCGGCTGGAACTTCAGCCTACTGCTTGATCTTGCACGATCGCATAGTTCAATACAACCCCGTAAGCGGCGACGTGCAGAAACTTTAAGGAGTATACGAGCTGAGCGTGCCCCTGGCTCGTCGTCATTTTGGAATTCGACGCCATGGACTACGCAGTGGATATGCAGGGCTTTAAAAAGCCTGGCAATGATTTCGTTCTGAAAGAGTAGGCTTTCGTGTCTCTCAACGATGACGATGAGCCAGTAGTACACATCTTCAAGCTATCACTTCCTTGGCGAAGACTAACAGAAAAATATAAAAGTGAAGATTTGTGGTTAAAACTTTGTTACCATGGACTGTCATGGGATGGTGGTGATTGCGATTATACTGAAATCGGAAAAATTCTTCAAGATGCATTGAAAGATGTTAACAGAATTTTTGTCATTGGAGAAATAAAAAAGTTGTGGCTAGAGCGTTTCAACTTTAAAGTTACTGATATCACTGAAATTATCCAAGATCAGTGACTATATGTACTAACCATAATGGAGCATACAAAACTACTTGTGCTCGTTATAACGTAAAGTGCATGAAAGAGTTTTACCTCAACGATTCCAGCATGGAGTGGGAAGATATTACGGAATGGGAAGATAATGATAAATAAAATTTTAAGGGTAATGGCGGGGTTGATAGACAGGTAGAACTTCACAGGATGGGAGCGAGGTGGGGCTCCTATCCCCCTTAAAATTTTATAGTTGACCACTAGGTGGCTCTCGCTAACAGTCAGACGAGGTTATATAAGCGTGTTGCGGTCGTTAGAAGCTTTCATTTCCTAATAATGGGTCAAAGCAGCTCGACCGTTGCTCCTGAGCAACAATAACTGATACAAAATGATACAAAAAAGTCGCAGTGGAAAAAATGTTTGGAAAAATTTTCCACAAACACGTATTCTTTGCCCGAACAAAAGGGTTATAAAAAGTTCTAAATGGTTACTAGTAGATAAGAGCCGCTGGCTGAGAGCAGTAGCTGACCCGCAGCTGGCCGCCCGCCGCCGACTGCTGGCCTGCTGGCCGTTCGCTGCCCGCAGTCCGCTCGCCGCCCTCCCCATACAATTACGGCTAATCGAGAGGGCAAGACCTGTGACGTATGGGTTCATCCATGCGGTTGAGCCAGAACAGGTCTTGACCCTGAGTAGGTGAGCCAATGCCGTTTCTGGCGTAAGACGGGTGAGTCAGAACCGGTATGTCAATTCTGGCTCAAGATCTGGGTTAATTGGCCTCGTGTAGTTACGGGTGAGCCAGAAACCCAAGGCTGGTTCTGGCTCAAACAGGACAAGACCTGTTACGGGTTATTGGCTTCCATGCAATTGTGGGTGAGCCAGAAACCCTAGGCTGGTTCTGGCTCAAACAGGTCACAATCTGTTATGTTTTATTGGCTTCCGTGCAATTGCGGATGAGCCAGAACCAGCCTAGCTTATCTACTATAGTGTTTTGCTCTGTCTCGACTGTCAAACATGCATAAATAGCATGGATATTTGGTAAAACCTGATTGTTGGCCTAGTGTCATGGTCAATATGTTCAGGTCTCCGCAAATTAACCATTCGTGCTCACTATACTTTCTTTTATTTAAAACCTTTTCGATGTTACAGTATTCTTCTTTGAGTTCAGTTGAATGGGCCAATGGCAACGGAGCAAGCACTTTCGTATTGTGAAGAAGAACTGCCTTTAGGCTTCGCTTGGATGAATCGATGAATAACCCCCATTCTTCCGACTTGTGTAAATTTGGTTGGAACTCATCAATAAGTCCTTGTACATCCGTACAGTACACTAGATCAGATTCGCCAGTGAAGTATTTCCGAAACGCTTCTTCTCGATTTCGATTAAATGTGACGTTTACGCCCTGTTTTAATACGTTATAAGACTTTAATTGTGAGGCCATTAATTCAGATGCATCTTTCGCTAATCCTGCATTCCTAAACATGTCATTCAGTTGAGCTTGAGAGATCTTTTTTTGATTTTTCTCTTTACCGACGGGAACGTACTCCTCATCACTGTCCGAAGACAGTTCTTCTTCACTCTCGTTGGCTTCACTTTCTGTTTTCGTCAATGATTCACTTTCGTCAGTTTCATCTTCTCTGTGGACATTGAGATTTTCTACTTCTTCTTCTGTACCACCATCAACCTGCATACCATCCATTCCTTTTATAAAGCTTTCTCGTGAAGCCTCATCTATCAAACTTTCGACTAAATGTTTCTGTGGACGAACGACACTAGATACTGTTGCATACAATATTTTTTCTGCACGCACCTTATTTATCCCGCTTACATTTGTCACGCAAAGTAACAGTCACTTTTGTCCAATGGTTTTTTCCAAATAACTGGTTTTACAAATTTTAATTTACTTTTACCTTCAGTTTTTTCGAATTTATCTAACATTTTGTAAGAAATATACTCTTTGGAATTCAGACTACGAAAATAACTTGAAACAACGGCAGGCTGAAGACAAATCTGAAGATTGTTGTATCTCTAAGAGCTGAGAACTGGGTGTCTGTGTGCCTGTGTAATTGTTGATCCTTCCTCATCCTTAAAAAAAGTCAATCTTGACTGTGATTGGTTACATTTTATATATAAATTGAATATAGATTATTTTCAATATAAAATAAATTTGACCATGTATTTAATTAATTTACGCACGGAGAATGAATTTACTCAGAATACAACATATTCTTAACTAAACAAATGTTATATAAAATATCACAGTACTTCAATAAAATTATGAAATTGAATAAAATAATTTTGAAAAACAAAAATTTTACTTGTTTTCTGAAAAAAAAAAACTCAATTACCAGTCAAATTTCAATTCTATTAGAGAACAAAAATTGAAGTAAAACAATAATATAATGCAAGAAATTTGATATGTATTATAGAGAGAAAAAAAAATGTTGCGAGCCGGGATCGAACTCGATTCCAAAAGATTAGAGTAAAAGTATCTGCGCGCCTTAGCCGCCGCGGCTACCGCTACAATAAAATATATTACAGTAAAATCCTTCATGTTTATTTTTCCCCCTTAGGGCTTGAGTTGTGGCTTAGTATTTGGGTTTTGTACAGCTTTCAGCTTTTAATTTCGTTCATTTGTGCCTATGTCCCACATAGCATGAAACCTTCCAGCGGAAAGTTTTGAGAAAGCTTCCAGCAGAAGATTGCATTCAATAAAGTTACATTGGCAATATTTCAAGAAAGCTTCTTGAGAGATTCACGAAAGAATAGAAAAAAAGATTAGAATTACTCGAATGTGAAATATAATATGAAACCTTTAGGGAATATTGTAGGAGTCTCATGAGTAATATCAAAATAATCATCGTATTGACACCTTATTTCTTACACCGTCATTTTTTATTATTTTTAGAGTGGCGTATAGAGACTCATGAAGAGCTTTTATCATAAATATTATTTTTAGATCACAATTTTTGCGATATTCATAAAGTTGAGTCAGAGATCACCCTTAAGGAGATGTGGGATACCGACATTATATTCCAACAAGTATACTTTATCAAAACATTAATAGGGTGGTTTTAAAGAAATTCTTTTTATAGTATTTCCATATACGGAAGGCGTGTAAAATTGAGTTTTTCCAAAACACTGTTCAGAAATTTTTTAATTAATAAATCGTTGTAATATTGATAAGTAGAAATCTGCATTTTTGTCATTTTGATTTAATTTTTCAAAGAGTATATTTCATGATAGTACTAATAGAATCGTTAAAAAAATTCTGAATACTTATTGTATTTACATGTAAGTAGGACGTGTGTCTTTCGAAATAAATGTTTGAAAGTTAATTTATTAAATAATAAAATTGGGTGGAATTTGAACTAGAGAAGGTCGACCTTGTAAGTCGAAGACTTGATAAGCTATATTAAAAAAAAATTATACTATATATTGCTTATAAAATCACTTTTTTTAATCAACACAATGATATGCCAAGTTTAAAAAAATGTTTATTCGAAGTAATAATAATTAAAGGTAATATTTTCTTTATTTCGTAAAATATATTCAGTATACTGATTTTATTTCTACCTTACCGACACTATATTTTTTTAATTTATGGAATTATATAAATAATTTTTAAATGCCATTAATATATAAGATACAGTAATCAAAATAATAACATTTGAATTATCGTGGAAACTGCACCTTATTTACATGAAAATGTCTGAACTGCTTCAAGCGAGCGATAGCGTAATGGATAGCATGCGTGCGTAGTAACCCAAGGGTTCGATTCCCGGTCAGATCGAAAAATTTTATGTACAATTTATTCTACGATAATAAAATTGCGATTAATATAGAAATAAGGTAAAAATAATATGCGAGAATTGTAATACTTCTAGAGAATTGTTAATATTATTTATAGCTTTATGTTACTCTTTCAAGTTATTGAAAAAATGTTTCTGGAAAAATTACTAGAATCTTTCATGGAAGCTCTCTGCCAATGAGTTACCCCAGAAATTTCGATCTTCCAGGAATTCTTCATGAAAGCTTTCTAAAAGATTTTAACGAATCTTTCTGAAAAGTTTCAGAAATTCGTTCAACTACGTTACGGAAGTCTTGTTGAAACATTACCTGAAAGCTTATGGTTCTCATTTGTGAAAGCTTCTCGTAATATTCCCACTTTATCATTTACGAATCTTTCAGCAACTTTTTCGAAAACTTGAAAAAAGTTCCTTGAAACGTTTCCTAAAAGATTATTAGAATCTTTCATGTAAGCTTTCTGAAAAATTACGAATCTTTCTTGTAGGCTTTCAGAAAGCTTCTAATTATCTTTCTACAAACCTTAAAGATACCTTCCCGAAAGGTTTCCTGACAGGTGACTGCAATCATTCAAGGAATCTTTATGTAAATCATTTATCCCAGACATTTTGAACTTCCGCGAATATTCCGTGAAAGCTTCCTAAAAGATTCATGAAGGTTGCAAGAAAGCATGCTGAAAGATTCCCTCTTCGTTTAGAAAGCTTTCAGTTACCTTCTCAAAAACTTTAAAGAAACCTTCCCGAAAGGTTTTCTGAAAGGTTGCTGCAATCTTTAAAGTTATCTTACTCCCAACGATTTGTCCCAGACATTGTGAACTTTCACGGAGATTTCATGAAAGCTTTCTGAAAGACTGAAACTTTCTTGCAAGCTTGCAGAACGCTTCTAATTATCTTTCTAGAAACTTTAAAGAAACCTTCCCGAAAGGTTTCCTGATAGGTGGCTGCAATCTTTCAAGGATCTTTATGTGAGTAATTTGTCCGAGACATTTTGAACTTCCACATAGATTCTGTGAAAGCTTCCTAAAAGATTCATGAAGGTTGCATGAAAGCATGCTGAAAGATTCTCTCTTCCTTCAGAAAGCTTTCAGTTTCCTTTTTAAAGACTTTAAAGAAACCTCCCTGAAAGGTTTTCTGAAAGGTTGTTGCAATTTTTCAAGGAATCTTATTGCCATTGATTTGTCCCAGACATTCTGAACTTTCGCGGAGATTTCATGAAAGCTCCCTGAAAGACTGCGAAACTTTCTTGCAAGCTTGCAGAAAGCTTTCAGCAATCTTTCATGCTCTGTTGGGTAGAACAAATTTTCGACCGAGCGGCGCACAGTGGTCTATGGTATCAAAAAAATGTTAAGAATCCCGGTTCAACAGGATTTGCATGATAAAAATTAAAAAAAAATTTTCAAGACAGCTGAAGTGATGACGAATCGAAAACCGCTGCACTTTACCTCGATTAAAGTTCCTAACGATCACCCCATGCTCCCAAATTATTGAAAAAACAATTAATATATTTTCTATTTTACAGCATTTGAGAAACCCATTTCTTCTCATGAAAAAAATCTGAAAAATAGTTTTAGTTGGTCTAGTATGCTATATAAATATGCGTTTAATATATATGTTTGTGTGTGCGTGTGAGTGTGTGTGTGTGTGGGTGGGTGGGTGGGTGGGTGTGTGTGTGTGTATGTGTGTGTGTGTGTGTGTTTTCTATGTGTATCAAATGACGTTCAAAAATCCACTTGCTTCTATGTAAAGAAATAGTTTTAATCTGGTCTTGTGAGAAATTATATATACGCATACTAAATACACGCACACACACATACACGCACGCACGCACGCGTACGCACACACACACACATCCATACAGACATTTTCCAAAAATCATATATTTTGATTCCTAACACCTCGAGAAACAATTATAACATGTTTTTACAATAACTCAAAAAATTACTATCACAAAGCTTCCTCTAGAAGGAAGCAAAATGGGGGTTTGACGAGCGGAGCGAGTAGGGGGTACCTCCATATATATATATATATATATATATATATATATATATATATATATATATATATATATATATATATATATATATATATATATATATACACACACACACACACACACACACACACACACACACACACACACACACACACACACACACACACACACACACACACACACACACACACACACACACACACACACACACACACACACACACACACATTTGTTTTAACAGATTTATGGAGCCCTTTTATACACATCAGCATATTTATGGAGCCCGTTTTCTTTTATGGAGCCCGGGTCCCATAAAATATTTTTCTCGGGCGTTTATGGAGCCCGATCTAGAGTCTATAACCCCAGGGTCCATTATTTCTTTAGTCACTTGCCATAGGGATCTCTGGGCTGTAGGTACTAATATACAGGGATGGGCTTCATAAACGGATGGGGGGATAATTATATATATATGCGTGTGTGTGTAATATAATTAAAATTTTATCATAAATTGGTGTAATAATTGCTTCCTCCTAGAGGAAGCTTTGTGATAGTAATTTTTTGAGTTATTGTAAAAACATGTTATAATTGTTTTTCGAAATGTTAGGAATCAAAATAAATGGTTTTTGAAAAATGTCTGTATGGATGTGTGTGCGTGCGTGCGTGCGTATGTGTGTGTGTGTGTGTGTACGCCTGGCAACACACACACGCACATATATATGGGAGCGTCCAGCAGAAACGGGCCACCGAGCGCGCGCGGTGCCTTTTTTCGCGTAAAAGGTGCTCTGTTTAACTCGCTCATAATCGTATGCTGCGTCTTTGAAAAAAAAACCAAGGAGTTATATAGATAGATTTTTTCTGCTCTTTCCAATTGCGCCATTGTTTTTATTGCGAAACGCGTTCTTCCGGACGAAAACTCGAGTTGAATATTGAAAGCCATTTTTCTCAAAGTATATCATGTTTTTTTCCAAAATAAACTACACCATTGGAAAGTACAACTCTTAAGCTTCAAAACCCTATCCTGGAGAAGTTGGAGAACTAAAGGGTTTAAAATTAACAACATGAAAAAGACAGCGCCGAGGGTTCGCGCGAGCCCCTCGCGCCCGTGCGTACGGCACGTTTAAGTGCACGCTCTATTCAATTCGCTAATAATCGTGTACCAAGTCTCTGAAAAAAGAACTAAGGACATATATCGATAGATTTTTTCCTGCTCTTTCCAATGGTGCTATTATTTTTATTCCGAAATGCTTCCTTCTAGTTGAAAATTCCATTTGAATGTTTAAACTCTATTTTTTCAATAAAATATCAGTCTTTTCTTCAAAATGAATTATATTCTTCAAAAGTACAAGTCTTAAACTATAAAATATTATATTATTAAGTTGAAACATGAAAAGTTAAAAAATAGTAAGATCAAAAAGACAGCGGCTGCCCGAACTTTTTACGCTATGCTCAAGGGCGGATTAATACACGCGATGTGTTATTTCGCCCTTTCTTTTTTGTAAATATAAAATGTTGTGTAACTTACAAAGCCAATGCGTGGACATAATTTTGTGGATCTAGTTGTAACAGTTAGTATAATATTACAATGAACTTTATTCATTTATATAACAAAATTTGAAAACATAATATATTAAACATAAAAATATCCATGAACGCACTGAAAGCAGTGAAACAGAAATTTAAAATAACCTTATAGATTGTTTAATCTGGCATAACAATATTACCTTTTCCCTTAAATTCTAATTTTTTTACATTTCGGAATAAAAATAATAGCACCATTGGAAAGAGCAGAAAAAAATCTATCGATATATGTCCTTAGTTCTTTTTTCAGAGACTTGGTACACGATTATTAGCGAATTGAATAGAGCGTGCACTTAAATGTGCCGTACGCACGGGCGCGAGGGGCTCGCGCGGACCCTCGGCGCTGTCTTTTTCATGTTGTTTCTTTTAAACCCTTTATTTCTCCAACTTCTCCAAGATAGGGTTTTGAAACTTAAGAGTTGTACTTTCCAATGATGTAGTTTATTTAAAAAAAAAACATGATATACTTTGAGAAAAATGGCTTTCAATATTCAACTCGAGTTTTCGTCCGGAAGAAAGCGTTACGCAATAAAAACAATGGCACCATTGGAAAGAGCAGGAAAAAATCTATCGATATAGGTGCTTGGTTTTTTTTTCAAAGACGCAGCATACGATTATGAACGAGTTAAACAGAGCGCCTTTTACGCGAAAAAAGGCACCGCGCGCGCTCGGTGGCCCGTTTCTGCTGGACGCTCCCATATATGCACAGGTCTGCTAAAAAAAGTTTTTCCTCCTCAACCATCTAAATCGTTTGGGGATAATCCCATGAGTGCTCCTGAATTTTTCAGATTTTCTCCACCTCTGGTTTTTAGTGACAGAGGGTCAAACTTGCTGATTTTAGCATTTTTTGCATTTTATGCCTATGTTCAATGATTTGTCGCTCCTCAGAAATGCATGTTTTATATTGGCACAATATATACTTCTTCTTAGGAAATTTTCTAAATTTTCCAAAAAATATATTCTCAAGGTCATGCAGATTAGGTTTCTATGGTTTATCTGCAATTTAAACATTAAGATGAGGAAATAAAATTTTTCGATCATTCGCATCAACATCAAAAAATTCATAGAGCTTGGTTCAAATAGTACAAAATATCCTGTACCTACCCCAGAATGTCAATCGACCTGGATTTTTAGTTAAAAATTAAAATAAATGTCAATTTATGCTAAAATTGATGAAAATGCCCATTTAACACCTGTTGTTCGAATACTTATCATTGGATCACCAATAACAATTCAAATCACATGGCTTTTTGTAGTAAAAAAAGGTTCTGTATTTTTCCTAAAAATTAAACTGTACATCTCCCACTAAAAAACATATGCGTTACCTGAGAGCTTTATTACTAACATGTAAAAGATTTACTGCGATGCCCTTCAGCTGTAATGTTGTTATTTAATTTAATTACTATTCTTTTTCTACTTTAATAACACCATCTCTGTCGTTTACATTATTATTTTATAACTCAAAATATTCATAAATATATTTGATATTACCTAAACAAATAAATAGCATTGTTAATACGTTTAATTTAGACACAAATTCTTAATTTTTCTTTAAATATTGGACAACAAATAGCTTCATTGAATTGCAAGTTATCTTTTATTTTTTATTTCTTATAGTATAAAATTTTACTTGAATATATTTGAAGACTTTCAAAAGAAAATAATATTTCTATTAGCATATACTTGATCCATATCCGTAGCGATGTACTGGCTATAAGTTCCCTGCCAAACGTTTGTGAATTCGATAAACTGCAATAATTAATTGTATGCAATAATTGACAAAATTTCAATGCTTGTGGGGATTCAGGAGTATAATACGAATATAATAAGTTTTGAAAATTTAAAATCGAATAAAAATTGACAAAGATCTGCAATTTTTTATAGTTACAAAAATCGAGTCATTAAGTGAATTTTTACGAGGGTCATTTGATAAGTACCTAGCCTACAAATGAAAACACCAAAATTTTACAAAAAATAAAATTTATTTTTCAATGTAGTCTCCTTTTAGTTAAATACACTTGGTCCAGCGGTGTTCCAATTTTTTTAACCCCGTTGAAAAAAATGTTTTCTTTTGGTTTGCAAAATAGGCCTCCGTGGCGGCGATTATTTCGTTATTGGAGTGGAATCTCTTCCCGGCGAGCGAATTTTTTAGGTTGGGAAACAAAAAAAAGTCGCACGGAGCCAAATCTGGAGAATACGGTGGATGGGGCAGCAATTCGTAGCGTAATTCGACCAATTTAGCCGTGGCGAGTGCAGAAGTGTGAGCCGGTGCATTATCGTGGTGGAAAAGCACTTTCTTTTTAGACAAATGGGGCCGTTTTCCTTCTAACACGGCGTCAAATCGGCTCAATAGTTCGGCGTAGTACTGTCCTGTGACCGTTTTGCCCTTCTCCAGATAGTCAATAAAAATCACACCTTGAGAATCCCAGAAAACAGTGGCCATCACCTTTCCGGCCGATGGGACCGTCTTCGCCTTCTTCGGAGCAGGTTCACCGGGTAAGGTCCACTGTTTTGACTGCTCCTTGGTCTCTGGAGTGTAGTAGTGAATCCATGTTTCGTCGACGGTCATGTAACGACGCAAAAACTCTTTTGGATTGCGATTAAACAGCTCCAAACACTGCTCTGAACTGGTCACACGGATGCGCTTGTTGTCTGCAGTCAGCAAACGCGGCACCCACCTTGCTGACAGCTTCCTCATGCCTAAAATCTCATGTAGGATATGCCACACGCGTTCTTCTGAGATGCCTACTATCGCAGCTATCTCGTGCACCTTTAATTGGCGGTCTGACAAAACGATATCGTGTATTTTTGTCACGTTCTCCTCCGTAGTGGCTGTTTTCGGAGCACCTGGGCGTGGATCATCAAAAACCGACGTACGACCACGTTGAAACTCGTTATACCAAAATTTAACGGTCGCCATCGAAGGAGAAGCATCCCCATACACTGCATCCAAGCGTTCTTTAATTTCACTGCGCGATTTCCCTTCCAAAAAGAAGAATCGAATCACCGACCGATATTGTTCTTTCTCCATTTTTTCTAAAATCAACGGACACATTTGCTTTCACACGCTCTCAAAAATAAACTACAACTCCGATCCGGCTGAAATTTCATCTGTAACCGTTTACAGGAAGATACTGCACTGTAGTGTATTTCTGGTGCGATAGTGGCACCATCTGGCGGTGAGGCTAGGTACTTGTCAAATGACCCTCGTAATACTGAAAACGACAAAGTGCCAAACTTTTAATTTTGATTCGATTTTTAATTTCTAAAGCTTATAATATTCCTATCATGGTTTGTAATCGATAGCGAGCATTGCAAATCGTCTATTTATGCTACATAATTTGTTATTGTTGTTTTAATATTAGTCACTTAACTTTTGACAGGAACTGTGCGAGAAATAAACTGCAATAACAAATTATGTAGGATAAATAGTCGATTTTTAATGCTCACGATCTACTACAAATCACGATAGAAATATTATAAGCTTTAGAAATCAAAAATCGAATCAAAATTAAAAGTTTGTGATTTTGTCGTTTTCAGTATTAACAATTTACTTAATGACTCGATTTTTGTAACTATAATAAAAAATAGCAGAAATTTGTCAATTTTTATTCGATTTTCAATTTTCGAAGCTTATTATATTCGTATTATATTCCTAAATTACCCACAAGAAATTTGGTTAATTATCGCATACAATTAATTATTGCAGTTCATCGAATTCACAAACTTTTGGCAGGGACCTTATAGCCAGTACATCCTTAAGCTATGGATATGGATCAAGTATATGCTAATAGAAATATTATTTTCTTTTGAAAATCTTCAAGTATATTCAAGTAAAATTTTATACTATAAGAAATAAAAAATAAAAGATAACTTGCAATTCAATGAAGCTATTTGTTGTCCAATATTTAAAGAAAAATTAAGAATTTGTGTCTAATTTAAACGTATTAACAATGCTATTTATTTGTTTAGGTAATATCAAATATATTTATGAATATTTTGAGTTATAAAATAATAATGTAAACGACAGAGATAGTGTTATTAAAGTAGAAAAAGAATAGTAATTAAATTAAATAACAACATTACAGCTGAAGGGCATCGTAGTAAATCTTTTACATGTTAGTAATAAAGCTCTCAGGTAACGCATATGATTTTTAGTGGGAGATGTACAGTTTAAAAGTCACTTTAGGAAAAATACAGAACCTTTTTTTACTACAAAAAGCCATGTGATTTGAATTTTTACTGGTGATCCAATGATAAGTATTCGAACAAACGGTGTTAAATAGGCATTTTCATCAATTTTAGCATAAATTGACATTTATTTTAATTTTTAACTAAAAATCCAGGTCGATTGACACTCTGGGGTAGGTACAGGATATTTTATACTATTTAAACCAAGCTCTATGAATTTTTTGATGTTGATGCGAATGATCGAACAATTTTATTTCCTCATTTTAATGTTTAAATTGCAGATAAACCATATAAAACTAATATGCATGACCTTCAGAATGTATTTTTTGAAAAATTCAGAAAATTTCCTAAATAAAAGTATATATTGTGCCTATATGAAAAATGCATCCCAGAGGAGCGACAAATCATTGAACATAGGCATAAAATGCAAAAAATGCTAAAATCAGCAAGTTTGACCCTCTGTCACTCAGAAACCAGAGGTGGAAAAAATCTGAAAAAATTCAGGAGCACTCATGCGGTTATTACGAAGCGATTTAGATGGTTAAGGAGGAAAAAAATTTTGTTAGCAGACCTGTGTATATATGTGTGTCTGTGTGCGTGCGTACGTGCGTGCGTGCGTTCGTTCGTCCGTGCGTGCGTGTCTGTGTGTGTTGTGTGTGTGTGTGTGTGTGTGTGTGTGTGTGTGTGTGTGTGTGTGTGTATTAGTATGTGTATATATAGTTTCTCGTAAGACCAGATTAAAACTATCTCTTTTTACATAAAAGCAAGTGTATTTTTGAACGTTATTTGATACATATACAACACACACACACACACACACACACACACACACACACACACACACACACACACACACACACACACACACACACACACACACACACACACACACACACACACACACACACACACACACACACACACACACACACACACACACACATACATATATATATATATATATATATATATATATATGAAACGCATATTTATATAGCATAGTAGACCAACATAAAACTATTTTTTTAATTTTTTCCATGAGATGAAATGGGTTTCTCAAATGCTGTAAAATAGAAAATATATTAATTGTTTTTTCAATAATTTGGGAGCTTGGGGTGATCGTTAGGAACTTTTATCGAGGTAAAGTGCAGCGGTTTTCAATTCGTCATCACTTCAGCTGTGTTGAAAAATTGTTTTTTATTTTATCATGCCCCCTATAGCACCCAATATTGGAACAACATTGCTCCAATATTGCTTTGTCATATTCCCCATATTCGCCAATATTCCCTCAACACTTTTATATATGGATGCTATATGGGAGCAATGTTGCTGCAATCCGTGATTTCCGTTTCACGATTGCTTTTTTAAAATCATGAGTCAGGCTCTCTGTTATAGCAATATTACAGCAATATTGAGCCAATATTTCTCAACACAAAAGGAATATTATTTTTAAAATTACATTTTTATGCTGGTTTTTCTGATGACTTTGCAATATTGCAAGAATATTTGTACAATATATATGAACACTGGAAGAATGTTCCCGTTTGTCCACTGATTGTTGGAGCAATATTGCCTCAATGTTGCTTTGACATATTCGCGTCATTCCCCTTAAGGGGAAATTCACTAATGTATTTTGGAAATTGAGGCAATATTGCTCCAACAATCGGTGGCCAAACAGGAACATTCTTCCTGTGTTTATATGTATTGTACAAATATTCTTGCAATATTGCTAAATCATCAGAAAAATCAGCAGAAAAATATAATTATAAAATTAATATTCCTGTCGTGATGCTAAATATTGGCTAAATATTGCTACAATATTGCTATGACAGAGAGCTTGACCCATCATTTTAAAAAAGCAATGGTGAAACGGAAATCACGGTTTGCAGCAACATTGCTCCCATATAGCATCCATATATAAAAGTGTTGAGGGAATATTGGCGAATATGGGGAATATGACAAAGAAATGTTGGAGCAATGTTGCTCCAATATTGGGTGCTATAGGGGGCAGATCCAGTTGAAGCGGGATTTTTAACCGTTTTTTTGATACCACAGACCACTGTGCGGCGATTGTCAGGCCGCTCGGTCATTGCCGGGCTTGGTGGAAGAAGTAAACAGAGCCGACTAGCGCGCGGACAGCCGCACAGTGGGACGAAACCCCAAAAAAGTGATAAAAATTCTGATTCCACTGGATTTCGGAAAAAAGTTGAAAACAAATATTTTCCGGTATTCTTCTTGAATAGTATTATACGAAACCGAGATTGTTCGATATATAAATTCGATCTAGAATTCGACATCAATATATAAAAAATATATCAAAATATACACTGTTTAGAGTCTATGATCTGAACATATATTATAACTCCATACACATATATTTACAATATCTACACACACACACATACACACACACACACACACACATACACAGACACACACACCCATACACACACACGCACGCACACGCACACGCACACGCACACATCCATACGGACATTTTCTAAAAAGAGTATATTTCGATTCAAAATTTGCTAAACAACATTCCTAACACATTTTCTCAAAAACTTTTTTTTAATATCACAAAGCTGCCACTGGAAGTAAGCAAAAATAGAATAAATTGTCATAAATAGTAAAAATTAATAAAAAATATGTAAAACATGTATTTAATTATTAATAGGAGTTAACTCCTATGAATAATTCTTAGTATAAAGGAAATAAAGGAATTCATTTTTCATTATAATGCATTTTATAAATGATTTTGTAATTCTATAGGGAGTCTCCGTAAGCTAAACGAAAAATTCATATTGATCTGTGAAATTGATTATTGCTAATCATATTTTTAAAGTTTCTTCTCAGAAAAAAGACATACATGTCTTCGTGAAAATAATACGAATTTCACACCTTCTTATATTTATTAGATCACATTTTCTTTACAGATTGGCCGAATTAGGCGAATTATAGACGTGAAAGTATTTTGCTTCTACAAAATAGAAAAAAAAATATTTTTAATATTACCTCCATACTAATTTCAAGGAAAAAGCATCACCTTTCTGCCCGTATCACTTTCAAGTAGTTTTTTCAGCTTACATTTCGAATATAAACGAAATACTTAACTTCTTGACTTTATATGACGCCCGACTCGTTGAAATTTTATAATAGAAACTTGTTTAACAATTAATGTAGTGTGTGTGTTTGTGGGTGCGGGTGCGGGTGCGGTTGCGGTGTGTGTGTGTGTGTGCGTGCGTGCGTGCGTGCGTGCGTGCGTGCGTGTGTGTGTGTGTGTGTGTGTGCCGATATTGTAAATACAAGTGTATGTAGTTATAATATAACTACTGCTGGTAATCTCTATTCATCTCTGATACGGGCTGTATTTAAGATAGATATTGTAACATGGCACATTATTCTATATAAAAAATGTAATGTATATACAAGCGGACTCTGTCAGCCTTACAGTGTTCTAGAAAACAATTAGATAGATTTTGCAGACTACTTAAAGAGACTCCCCTATCTAATTATTTTGTAGCGAAGACTGACAGAGTTAGCTAGTATATTTATTAAATTCTACATATATGACACTTTGCCATGTTACAATATGTATATCAAATATAGCACATACATTACACAAACGTTTCTTTTTGTAAATATAATATTACTTTAATACATACGTACAATCAAATTCTGTTAAGCGATAAGCGAAACTTTATTATACAGTGTATTTAGCGTTCAAAATTGTTTTTCTGGATCTAGGTCATCAAGAATTAATTGTACGTGACAATGTTATATGAGAAATAGTTTTGTTTATTATTATAAATTTTGTATTTGATATTTTTCGTAAAGTCAAATTTTGTTGAACAATAAGTGAAAATCGACTATTGAACGTGTATTTAAGCATTAAAATAGTATATTATGCACCAAGGAAATAAAGTGGGCTGAGTGCTCCCTGCGTGAGAGTTGTCGCCTGAGCGAAGTGAGAGCGACAAACGCGCAGATTCTCACAACCCACTATATTCACAAGTACAATATACAGCTTTTTAACACAACTATCATAAAGTTCGTACTCGTTTCCCGCTGAAAAGGGAAAAAAGGCTGCATATTGACAGAGATGAATAAGGAGATTGCCAGCGCCCCAGAAAAAAGTGAGACAAGTTTGGGAGCACGGCGCACTGCTGCCTCTCGCTGTCAAAGTTCCGAAGCATACGCACATTTCGTCATCAAGCGGAGTGGGTTAGCGAGAGAAGAAGAGAGGAGAGGAGATGGCCGTACGCACGTTTCGTCATCACTACGTCATAACTACGTCATCGTGCGTATGGAGCGGAGTGGGAAAAGCGGGGAGAGAGAGGACGGCTCGTCGCTCGGCGCGTGCTTCTCGACAATGTTTACTTCCTGAGCAACGCGACAATGGCCGAGCGGCCAGACAATCGCCGCTCGGTCAAACTTTTTTACTAAATGTAAATGAACGGAATGAAAAACTTAAGACTACATCCACATTCTAAGCCACAACCTAAGCCCGAAGGGGGGAAAATAAACATGAACAATGTAACGAGGTGCACTTTTCGCACCTTCTTGTTCGAAAAAAGGGAATACTAGACGTGTGAACTGAACTGCGGGCGGAAGGCGATGCTACACCCAGACACCAAGCTATGTACACACATCGGTATACATAGCTAATCGCTGGTGTTTTCACTCTGTCGAGGTACACACACGCACCCGAGACGCGAGCAGCCGACAACAACACGCCGCACTCGCACAGACTTGGAGTCAGCACCGACGGCGAGGGGCAGCAACGCCTAGAGAGAGCCAGGTGGAGATGATGCGTGATAAACGCCGAGATGCGTGTTCGCGCGCTCGCCGACGACGCACACGGAAATTAGCACTGTGCGTCGAATGCGAGAATGCCCACGTGTGCTCGGCCGCCATGATGCTGCAACAGAGGCCGCCGAGGAGAGACGCCGGCCACTGTCACACACCCACACGCCAACATCACATGCACCTCACGTCACCAGCAGACACACGCGAGCTGCGGATGCGTGCACAGGCTGTTCAACGGCCACGAGGTCGGCAGCCAGACGGAGCGGAGAGAGACAGAACGCGCGACGACGCATTGAGGTTGCGCACGAGACTGAGGATGAGGGAGAGACGACCGCGGCAGTCTACATACGGCGAAGCGCGAGCGAGTGAGAGAGAGAGACGCGGTGCGTAGCAGCTGGCGCACTGCACGTCGTCCGCATAGGAGAGCCACGTACATATACAGCGTGAGAGCGAGTGAGAGGGAGAATGCGGCCGCGGCAGCCTGTGCGTTGCCTATAGCCGTGTAAGAGTGAGTATGGGAGAGAAGGAGAGGTAGCGCAGCGGCGCTCAACTGTGTGTGAGTAAGAGTGAGAGAGTGAAGGCCACCGGCAGCCTGCGAGCTGCATACGGCCGGTGTGAGAGCGCGCGAATGAGACGGAGAGAGATAAGCATTGATGAGAGGACGCGATCGCCGAGTGGAGTTGCGGAGGTGCGCAGGCTTAAAGGCGCGCCGCCACTGTTCGTGTGAATAAACTGAAGTCGTCAGGTTTGAAACGCGCGCGCGCAACAGGTGGCAGCAGAAATCGGCTCGGCAGTCGTTCATCGTCGCGCATGACCAATCACAACAACCGCCCGGGAAATGGGATGACAAATTGGTTATTGTTAACAAGCGTCGCCAAAAGGGCGACAAGAAAATTATGACGCTCGCCGATACCTGCTGCCAACCTGGACACCGACCCATATACCGCCAGGGGAGTGAGGGAGATGAAAAGAGACGCCGCCGAGGAAGAAGACGGAAGCGAGCAAGTTGCCGCTTCCTTCTTCTTCATTCTGTCGTGACTCGCCGTATTGTGCATACCATACTTTCGAGCGTCAGAGTAGTTTGCCGTGGTAGAGTTTGCGAGTAGTCGGTACAGCAGTTGTAGTTGTTGCTGCTAGTAGCGCGTACAGCAGTGTAGTTGTTGCTACAAGTAGCGCGTACAGCAGTTATAGTTTGGAGTGCGAGGAGTGCGCTGAGGAGTTGTACTTGTCTCGACGAGAGTGCGAGGAGTAGTGCGTGCCGGAGTTGTAGTTTGTCTAGGCGAGCGTGCCAAGAGTAGTAAAAGAAGTTGTGGCTGTTGTTGCGAGAGTGAGAGTAGTATAGGAGTCGCAAGTTAATCGCCGCACGGGAGAGAGTAGCTTAGAGAGAGAGAGAGAGAGAAGGTTGCGAGTGAACCGGAGAGATAAAGGGAGAGCGCGAGCAGATTGGAGCCGACCACCGTGCTTCCGGTAAGAATTATATAGCTATTGTCGGGTGGTCTTCTTCTTTCCAGCCCCCGACCCTCCAAATTATATATATCTCTATCGTCAAGCGAGACGAACGTGCGTGCTTCCTCTCTCGCGTGTGAGCGTGAGTCGCGTGTGAGTGCGAGTTCGTGTGCGGGGTAGCGCGCGGCCATTTTCTAACGCGTTCGGCATAGGGAGTAGCGATTAAACTCCGTTTCATTGAAACACGAATTTCTTTATTTTTTTTTCTGTTACCCTTGTGTTGTGCCAGGGCGCGTCGCCCGGCGCTCTGGAGTCTGTGACAGTTCTCGCGTGCGTTTGAGGGATCCTTGTACCGTCCACGCCCGGTTTTCCTAGTCGCCGCGGGTATCGACCGCCCCAGGTCGTCGCCGCACCGTCCACGCCCCGAGGAGGGAAGAGTCTTCGAGCCAGCCAGAGGAAGGGAGGGGATACACGTCGTCGCCGTGGCCTGGCACCCATAAAATTGAAATTCGGTTACGCCGATGCGATTAAAGTCAGAAGAATAGAGACACACCGCGATTAGGTTTTGGGATTAATTAGTGGATATCGCCAATTATAGAGCGACAGACAAGCCCTCAGGGCGCGTCTCGACGTGGTATAGGGGTGGGGAGAAAAAAGTGCTACGTCACAAATAGCGCCCAACGTGAGGCCGGCAAGACGAATAGGAACATCGGGAATTTACGTAGAAGCGGCACGCGAGAGAGAGAAAACATTTGTGAGTCGAGCCGACTCACGCCACACCTGCATGAAAATTGTATATTATTATTATCTTGTCATTTAATTATTCACATAAATTACTGTGTGTGTGTGGGGGTGAGAGGGAGGGGGGAGCGAGCCCCGGAATACCCGGCGGCGGTCAGCCATTTTGAGGAGCGGACTCCCAAATCAGGCTGTAGGCAGGTTGCGATCCGGCCGCCCTGAAAGCACGAATTATTTCAAATTGCGATTTTATTTCTGCGGCAGTCGGCGTGTCTCCCCACCACGCCCAGAAAAGTTTTACAAAGTTTGAAATTTTAATTTTTGCCTTTGCCACCGATTCGATGTTGGCAGAACGCTGCCGTTGCAGAAAATATATATTTTTTTTTATGTGCTGCTATGCTTCACCGACCATTCTAGGTGGACAAGGAAGGTAATCACCAGATTAAGTTTATACAATATCCCTTTAATTTATAAATTGTTTCTCTATTAAGGGGGCTAGACACCTTTTTTCTCTGAAATAAGAAGTCACATTTTAATACATAAATGTAAACTAATTATTTCATACTTTTTACATATAAAAGTGGGTATATTTACCTTACCTTAAAACTTTCTCCGATGGGCCTTTTATATGGTCCAGAACCATAGTCATCCATGAAACAAGTTTTTTCACTAACCGTAAGCTTTGAAATTTTCCTGTGGATGGATTGACTCCAGATTTGAACTAAATTACTCCTGAATAGTATAATTCTCATATGAGTGTAGGGATTTTTTATCTAATGAGAAAAAAAAATTGTGCTGTTTTTCAAGAGTTTCTTTTTTAATTTTTTTAAATTTTTTATATTTTTTCATAATTTTTCTGATGTAAAAATTTTTTCCGACATTTAATCCTAAATCCCTACACTCATGTGAGAATTATACTATTCAGGAGTAATTTAGTTCAAATCTGGAGTCAATTCATCCACAGGAAAATTTCAAAGCTTACGGTTAGTGAAAAAACTTGTTTCATCGGTGACTACGGTTCTGGACCATATAAAAGGCTCATCGGAGAAAGTTTTAAGGTAAGGTAAATATACCCACTTTTATATGTAAAAAGTATGAAATAATTAGTTTACATTTATGTATTAAAATGTGACTTCTTATTTCAGAGAAAAAAGGTGTCTAGCCCTCTTAACAAAGGCAAAAGTAAAACCCACCGCCCGGTGAGACACGGCTGACTTCGTAGACGCACATGCGAGGAACCCTTGCGCTGGCGTGTTTCGCGAGAAGGTTTTTAATTGTTTTTGGATTCGATTTATATTCTCTGCGGTAGTGCCACCGAGTAGGAAGTAGGAGTAAAATTTAACTTTTATATTCGCTCTGTTTGCGGGCCCTTCGAGCAATATCCAAGGCGCTTTTGAGGTTGCCCGCGTGTACCTTAGGTTTTGGCACACCACCGCCCATCTCCGCGTTGTGCATAATTCTTGTAGTGCGAACTATCGGCGCGAGCGAATTCAGCCGCCGACAGAGGAAGAAGAAGATCAACATGGACATCGCTACTCATCAAAAAATCACGAAGAAGTTTCTGAAGATCCGGGAGGTGAGGGCCATAAACTTGGAAGTTATACGCCTGTCACCCCAGCAACTGAAAGCGACACTGAGGGATAAGCAGCTGAGCACTCAAGGCAACACCGCCGAACGTCAAGACAGATTGCTACGTGCAAGTCTGAGGGAAGCTGGTCTCCCGCTGAAGGACATTCCATGGTACGAGGAGGATGAATAGGAAGGAGCACCCTACGGTCGGGAGTCAACGAGTGAGGAGGAGTTTGTAGCACAGCCTAAAGCGAAACGAAGGCGGAAGTCAAAATCCAACCAAAAGGGGACGGGGGAGAGTACCACCACCACCGGCGATGACGAGAGACTACGCTCACGCTTCACGGAGATGCAGATCCAGGAGATCGTAGGAGCAGTGGAACTGGTGACATCGACACATCTGGACTGTCGGCGCGAGGAACGCCCACCGTCAGTTACACCTCAGACGCCTTGCCCAAGACGAGCTCTGCCACGGCCAGCGAAAAGACCACAGCAACGAATCTACCGTTGTCTGTCGCCACCCTGTCAAGACAGGAGGAGCACCGGACCGTGTCAGGCCTGCCTCAATACCTCGACGTCGCCCCCGAGCTGAGGAATTACTGGACCGTAAAGGCACGAAGCTGGCAGATAAGCACGTTGGGGGTACAGTATGTAAGGACGATCACTACGCCACAGAGGGACCAGGCCCCAAGGATAAGCCCTGGACATGGAATCTCGTCGACGCAACCGACGACGCGGCCGCGTCAACCGACAACCTCAACCGCCACGCTGGCAACAACGCAAAGGACAATGCCACCGCCAGCAGCACCACCAACTCGCCCGTCAACATCGATTAATGCAAGTTTGTATGCCGATGGGTGGAACAATGGCGAAGGGACGACGAGCGAAGATACAGAGGTAGACGCGTATACGAGCGCGAAGCTGACGCAAGTTGCGGCACGACTGGCAACGAAGAAAGACCAAGCAAGACGACGAGAGTCGATGGAAGGCGCAGCCCCACCGGTAGCCGGAGCCAGGCCACGCATGACGCCGCACACTGGGGCCATACGGATTTTTTGGTTCAAAACCACCTAGAGGTCGCAATTCTCAACGGAATCTAAAAATTTTTGCTTAGGAACATTCGTTATCAAATATCGAAGAGCCCTACGAAACCTAATTTTCCAAAAAATTAACCTATAAATCTAAGGAGTCATAGAATCCTGTCACATCAACCAATCAATTCAATTTTTGATCTGCAAATCCCAAAAATACGATAAACCTTTAATTTGTAAGCCCTTTACTCGTGAACTCTTGACCTTTGATCCAGTAAGCCATGCACTCATAAACTCTAAACCTATAAGCCCTAACCTCATAAGCCTTAAGGGGGTCTTATACCTAGTGGCTTCTGAGGCCAAAATCAGCTATAAAAAAGAGAAAAATGTTATTTAAACCACATACAATGTATATCCTAAAAATATACACTATTTCTGACAGAATGCCCCAAGACTTAATCTGTAGACCAATTTTATGAATCAAGGTTAAGAGAGCATGTGTCAAGGATTTATAAATTGAAGTTTTATAGCATTTTTGGGAATCACAAGTGTAAATTTTGGAGTTATAGGTTATAAATTAGGTTTATAGGTTCATATTTTCAAAATTAGGCTTCGTAGCGGTCTTTGGTATTTTGTCACAAAATTTCCTGTTTTTAAAATTTCAAATTCGGTTGAGATAATTCTTATTATGACCTCTAGGTGGTTTTGAACCTTTCGGCCCCAGTATGCGCCGCTGCGGGAAAACATTACGCCGCCTAGGCGACAAATACAGGAAAGATTCAACACAGTCAGCCAGTCTCGCAACAGCCCGCCCCGGGTTGCCAAAAGAAGAGAGAGCGAAGCAAGCGAGACGGAGGTAAACAAGGAAAAGAGACACCCCCCAACCGCGCAACGCAGGGAAGCACACCACCCACGAAGTAGTAGTGCTCTCACTACTACTCACTCTTGATAGCAGAGGCGGTAGAAGAAAGGAGCACCGTCAGCGAGAACCAGAAACGAACGACCGATGGAGAAACCAAGGTAGACGGGAAGAGGAAGACTTTGGAGAGCGGAGACGACAAACGCCAAGGGAAACACTTGAACGAAGTGAAGCGACAGTGCGAGAACGAGATGGCAGTCGTAGTGAGAAACAGAAGAGAAGGAAGGCGGAGCCGAAACGCCACCGCCGAAGACGGAGCCCCTCGGAGGACAGCTCGTCGTCAGAGAGCAGCAACGATAATAGCTCGTCAGAAAGCAGTAGCAGCGACAGTGATGAGGAGAGGCTACGGCACAGGCGGCGACCGGCGAAACGTAAGCCGAGACTGGAAGTGCCGCAGGGAGGTGCAGGCGTGGAGGATACAGTTCTCGGGAGAAGATCGAGACAAGCCAGAGGAATTCCTCACGATGGTGTCAGCGTGGAGGAAAAAGTCGAGTATGGCCGATAGCGACTTATTGCGAGCGCTTCCAAGTATCCTATCGAAGGGCGCATTGAGATGGTATCTCACGACTCAGGACGACATTAGCACGTGTCGCGAGTTCAAGAAGGAATTTAGACTGCAGTTCATCGGAGCATTGGACAAGACCGACACACAGTGGGCGGAAACGATCAAAATTACGCGCGGAGCAGTAAATCTAGTCCAAATTAAATAATTTTTTTTTAAATACTCGTAATTGTATCCGCTTTCTTGTAACACTGCGGAAATCCACTTTTTAGGGGAGACACCACCCCCACTCACCCTTAAGCAGGCTAACATACCTAGCTCTGGGTAGAGCGAGTTTAATCAACTGCTTTTCTATAAGAAAATTAAGATCTCAACCACAGATAGGCTAACCCACTTTAACCCTGATATACCTAATCCCCATAAACCTTACAACCCTTATAAACCACCCTTACTAATCTCCAAGTAGGCTAACATACCTAGCTCTGGGTAGAGCGAGTTTAATCAACTGCTTTTCTATAAGAAAATTAAGATCTCAACCACAGATAGGCTAACCCACTTTAACCCTGATATACCTAATCCCCATAAACCTTACAACCCTTATAAACCACCCCTACTAATCCCCAAGCAGGCTAACATACCTAGCTCTGGGTAGAGCGAGTTTAATCAACTGCTTTTCTATAAGAAAATTAAGATCTCAACCACAGATAGGCTAACCCACTTTCACCCTGATATACCTAATCCCCATAAACCTTACAACCCTTATAAACCACCCCCACTAACCCTTAAGCAGGCTAACATACCTAGCTCTGGGTAGAGCGAGTTTAATCAACTGCTTTTCTATAAGAAAATCAAGATCTCAACCACAGATAGGCTAGCCCACTTGAACCCTGATATACCTAATCCCCATAAACCTTACAACCCTTATAAACCACCCCTACTAATCCCCAAGCAGGCTAACCTAATCCCCATAAACCTTACAACCCTTATAAACCACCCCTACTAATCCCCAAGCAGGCTAACTTACCTAGCTCTGGGTAGAGCGAGTTTAATCAACTGCTTTTCTATAAGAAAATTAAGATCTCAACCACAGATAGGCTAGCCCACTTGAACCCTGATATACCTAATCCCCATAAACCTTACAACCCTTATAAACCACCCCTACTAATCCCCAAGCAGGCTATCTTACCTAGCTCTGGGTAGAGCGAGTTTAATCAACTGCTTTTTTATAAGAAAATTAAGATCTCAACCATAGATAGGCTAATCAATCATAACCCTGATATACGTCATCCTCAAACCCACAAACATCAATTTCTAATTAACTTTTTCTTGAATATGTTATTAGAAAAAAAGCTGTACTAAAGATTTGACAGTAGTTTCTTTATCATGAAGTACTATTTTGTGAAAAATATCTACTGTTTCTTGCATTTAAAATCAAATATTAGGCATTTTTTATATAAAGCAAATAGGATATTTATGTAATACTTTTAATATTTCTTTTGCTTACCTGATAAGGAAAGTACCCGAACTGTCAAATTCAAAAAAATTCCAAACCTATATTAAAAAGTAGACCTCCATGCGACATTCACGAAACCATTTTTTTTATCGGCTGAGAAGCGCTTTATAAGGGTTAAAATCACCCCTAAAGTTTACCCCCAAGAAACTTTTTTTTGATATATCTCGGCTTCTATTTAACTTTTTTTAACGAAACAAAATGGAAAGAGTTTCTTATTAAAAAGCCAAGAAATCTGTGGTAGTATGAACATTAAGGGTTGCATCCCTTATTTTTTAGAGGGTGAAATTGTGTTTTTTTAAGAATAATTTTTGTTGTGAGAATTCATAAAATAATTAAAAATAGGTCAAAACATTATTTTTACCAACTACAATAAATAACAGTTGGTGTTTTTGGGCATTCTTCGCGAAACCACCCCTTAAGAGGTGGTAAACCACCCCTAACACAAATGAATTAGGTATATTTTTTTGGCAATTATTTTTTTTCCTTAAAATGGGTTCTTGAAATCGTTAATCGGAATCCACAGTTAGATCCACAATAAAAATTTGAAAATAGTGAATTCAATATGGCGAAAAATTTTTTAGAAATATTTTAAATTCCACGAAAAATAGTATGTAGACCCTCTAGCGGAAATTATATTATGTAAATAAGTGTATAATAATGTAACAATGTTTTGTTATGTTATTCTATTATTTATTATTTTTTTATCATACTCTTGTTTATCGTACGATAAACAACTGTATGATAATGTAGTTGTTTGTAAAAAAGTGTAAGAAAACGTAACAAATTGTACTTTTCTACTGGATTTCGGACGCTTTTACATTTTACGACAGTTTATACCATTTTTTAATAATTTCTTACTTTTCCTTACATTTGTCTACGTTTTATTACTTTTTAATTTGTACTCTTAATTCAAATTTTATAGGCATTCTTACACTTTCGTACATCTTTTTACATTTTATTATATATTTGCACTTTTAATTACATCTTTTTACGTTTATATACAAATTTTGATACACATTTTACATCGTATCACATATTTGTACACTTTTTTCAAATATTTCATAATTATACTTTTATAATAATTTATAATTGTACTTTTATTTAAATAAAGCTATAAATAAAATATTTTCAAAGATGTAAAGAAAAAATACTAAAACGTAATAAAATGTAAATTATTATTATGTATTAGAAATATAATTAATATATGTTACAAAATGTAAGTTACTGTATAAAAGTTTAAATTTTTACAAATTCTTACAGATTTTTACAATTTATTATCTTTTAATACAAATTCTTATACAATTCTACCAATTTCTAAGCAGCACAACGACCAATTTTATATCCTACGGGTCAGCCAACAGCAGACGGCAAGCTAGCTAATTATTCTGACGATCATGGATTATATGTTTTACAATAATGATATTCATGAAAAAAATGTTGTAAACATAGCGATTTTTTGCACCATGAACATGTTATAATCGCTCGTTTACCACAAATATCGCATGTAATAAAATTAGAATTGAAGCAAAATTTTTTTGGGTTTTCAATTTTTTCTGGCCTTTCATCAATGTAACCGGCGGCGTACCAAGCATATTTAAATAAATTTTGAAACCTGGGACTTGATAATTGATTATGTACTAATGAATGCATTTTGATTATATTATTTCTATCGTGTAAGTTGAGATCCTCATTTGTTAGAAATATCATATCCGAAAACGTTCGAACGAAGTTCTTCCACATTCGAAAACCGTAAATATCAAGCGGTTGAAGTTCACTTGTTGTTCTTTGTGGAATTTGTAGAATCGTTAAGGTTTTATGTTCCGGTTTTACTTTATAAATTATATCTAGGCAGTGACCTCTCCATGAATCAAGCAATAGGGTACTTGTTATGGTAGTTGATGGAAAATATACATCTTGCGCCCAAGTTTCAACATGTTCTTTAGTCAATTTACCTGATTTCGATGCCATTACATAAACATTTTCTGCTGCAAATAAATTTTTTCTGACTACAGTTCCAAACTCTCCCTTTGGTTCTTGCATGACTAAAAAGAAGGGTGATAGAAGTTTTCCTTCAGCAGATACAGTAGGTTGGATAGTATAAGAATGAGTTGTCATGCACTGATTGCACTATACTCTCTACACTTTTATCTCCTCTAAGATTGAGGGTTCGACCACTGTGTATTTCGTAATTAAAACCACTTTGGTCGGAGTTATAAACACGTTTTGCATCATATTTTATGATGGCATTTTTTACTCTATTGCGAAATTCCTGTTTTTGTGCTGACCATTCTTCTGAATCATCTATAGATTTTTTAGTAATAATTTTTGTTATTTTTCGAGAAACGATATTAATTCGCCGTTTAAATTCATTTAACCAGTGTCTAGAAGCTTTAAATTCATTGAAGTTTAACTCTAATGCTTTTTCTTTTGCCATACGTCTTACATCAATGTCATGAATGGGTATTCTATTCGATCTAGCTACGTTAAATTTTTGTAAACAATATTCCTCAATTTTTTTCAATTAATCGATCCTACTTCCTCCTATTGCCACTTGATCTCTCCATCTATACAGCTGACGTGCTGTTTTTAATTTTTTGAATCGATTTTGAACTGCTTCAAATTTTAACTTGTTTTTACTACTTAACCAATACTCCACAGCTTGCTTTTTGTAGTCAAAATTAATACTCTCTGATTCGGTCCTACATTGATTTTCAGTTTCGGGTGTTATTATATCTTCTGCATCGATATCTTCATGTAAATCATCTGCAGGTATGTCATCGTAAGGTTCGTAGGTATCATCATAATATAGAAATTCTTCCGTTTCTTCGTAAATACTACGATCATTTATACTTGATATTATAATATTATACACTATATTAGCAACATTTCTTTTAGCGTCATTAACAGGTAATTTATTTTCTTGATCTTGAAACATACTGTTTAAAATAAATAAAACATTCATCGCATTTACCAAATTCATATTTATGGAAAATATTTTCTTTCTTCTTTTAGATACGTTGAGTCGCAGTGTAAACCTGTAAAAGTTTTAGTTATTATAGCCTTTTTATAGCCATAACAGTATAGGAATGTACAATAGTATGAATGTATAGTAAGTGTAAAAAGTATTCAGACATCCAGAACTTTTGAGGAAAACATTTTACTAAATTCCTTTGTAAGTGCATGGGAATTCGTTATTGTTTGTCAATGTTTTGTCTTCAAGATACACTATTTTATTAGCATTAAATAGTTGCTAAACGTTATTATTATAAATAAAGTACTACTTCTATTCACTCGTATGAATATTTTTTTACACTTAACTTAACTGATTAAATCGTCAGTATGTCATATTTTATATATTAGAATAACATTAATGTAACAGTAATTCTAAAAATTAAAATCAAAACATAATTTTTACTATCATAAAATAATTCAATGCATGTATTAAGAGTAAAGTTTCACTATCAAAATATTTACAATTGGTACAATAAAGATTCTATAATAGATTTTTACTGAATTTGACTTTCTTAACTTCGGCCACTTGTTCAAAATTTATTGTATATTTTGACGAGTTTTATACTTAAAAATGCTGCATTTTATTTAACTTTTCAATATTATATCTATTATATCCTTCTATTAGAAATATTTTGAATAATTATGTAGAAGAAAGAAATTTCAATTATATGGTTACTTACGACTATTATTATTGTTGTTATCATTCAATTCAAATAGGATTTCGTACTCGTAAAATGTTTACTTGCCATTAAAAAATATGATGCAAGTACCTCCAGACACTTATATTTTCATTTAATACCCATAAAATAATGTTGACATTGAATATTAATTTAACACGAGCGTAGAAAAACGTTCAGTAACGTATATTTGTTTTCGACTGACCGATGTTTCACTTATTTATGAATAAAAGAGGAGGAATCGGGAGATAAGCCATATCAATGCAAGTGTACGTAATCTTGTATATTGCGCAATAACCATGAATTGCTATAATTATCATTATATTAAAAATTTTGTTCATATTAATTTATATTAATAAATCATAAATAAACTTTTCTTATTAAAACCTATCATAATTTCAACAAGCATGAAAATCTCTCCTAGCTGAAATTATAAAATATGAAAGAAAATAAGAAAATACTTATAAAATGGAATAAATTGTCGAAAAATGTAAGAAATCATACGATACTGGATTTCGGACATATTTAACAAGTTGTTAAAGTTTCTTACATTTTCTTTCAATTCCTTACGTTTTCTAAATATTTCCTTGTGTAGCTTATTTTTATGAAATTATAAGGAAGTATTTGTTAGAAAAATCTGTAAGAATTAATTTGTTAGAAAAATCTGTAAGAATTAATTTGTTAGAAAAATCTGTAAGAATTTGTAAAAATTTAAACTTTTATACAGTAACTTACATTTTGTACCATATATTAATTATATTTCTAATACATAATAATTTAGATTTTATTACGTCTTTGAAAATATTTTATTTATAGCTTCATTTAAATAAAAGTACAATTATAAATTATTATAGAAGTATAATTATGAACTATTTGAAAAAAGTGTACAAATATGTGATACGATGTAAAATGTGTATCAAAATTTATATATAAACGTAAAAAGATCTAATTAAAAGTACAAATATATAATAAAATGTAAAAAGATGTAGGAAAGTGTAAGAATGCCTATAAAATTTGAATTAAGAGTACAAATTAAAAAGTAATAAAACGTAGACAAATGTAAGGAAAAGTAAGAAATTATTAAAAAAATGGTATAAACTGTGGTAAAATGTAAAAGCGTCCGAAATCTAGTAGAAAAGTACAATTTGTTACGTTTTCTTACACTTTTTTACAAACAACTACATTATCATACACTTGTTTATCGTACGATAAACAAGTGTATGATAAAAAAATAATAAATAATAGAATAACATAACAAAACATTTTTACATTATTATACACTTATTTACATAATATAATTTCCGCTAGGGGGTCTACATACTATTTTTCGTGGAATTTAAAATATTTCTAAAAAATTTTTCGCCATATTGAATTCACTATTTTCAAATTTTTATTGTGGATCTAACTGTGGATTCCGATTAACGACTTCAAGAACCCATTTTAAGGAAAAAAATAATTGCCAAAAAAATATACCTAATTCATTTGTGTTAGGGGTGGTTTACCACCTCTTAAGGGGTTGTTTCGCGAAGAATGCCCAAACACACCAACTGTTATTTATTGTAGTTGGCAAAAATAATGTTTTGACCTATTTTTAATTATTTTATGAATTCTCACAACAAAAATTATTCTTAAAAAACACAATTTCACCCTCTAAAAAATAAGGGATGCAACCCTTAATGTTCATACTACCACGGATTTCTTAACTTTTTAATAAGAAACTCTTTCCATTTTGTTTCGTTAAAAAAAGTTAAGTAGAAGCCGAGATATATCAAAAAAACGTTTCTTGGGGGTAAACTTTAGGGGTGATTTTAATCCTTATAAAGCGCTTCTCAGCCGATAAAAAAAATGGTTTCGTGAATCTCGCATGCAGGTCTACTTTTTAATATGGGTTTGGAATTTTTTTTAATTTGACAGTTCGGGTACTTTCCTTGTGAGATTTACTCAGCTAGAATTATAAATTTGTCAGTTCTCACTATAAAACATCATATATTTTCAAGCTTTTATTTGAAAATGAAAAAAAAATTATAAAAATTTCCCTACAGGCTTGTAAGTTATTAAATACTAAATCTGTGAAATATAAATTAAAATATCTTTCATTGGTGATCTTACTGTAATCCATATAACATAGTTCTTGAGTAAGTAAACCTAATAATTCTAAAACTGTCAATTATTATGTTATTATGTTTTTACGTATAAGCATTACATGTACTTATACAAATTTTTATAATTGAAAAAGTTATAATAATATAATTTTCGATATTAATAATATTCTCTATAGGTTAAAGTTCGAGTTTGTAATTCGTGTAATCCATCATTGTAATAGAGCATTTGTAATCCCACATTCTTCTATTTCATTAAACATACATAATATTTGTTAAATTAAATGATTTTCAATAAATGCATTTTATAAATACTATAAATTTAGGAATTTTATTATTATTCAAGACAATAATTGTGTTTGCAGTTGCACTTTTTTATTTATGCTTTAATAAATACGAGAACATTCATACTAATATTAAAATTACATCAATCTTTCTTTAGTTAATTCTCGAAATTTTTAGTACTAGTGAATTTTTTTCATATAAATTTTTTTAAAATCTCTTATGTTTTTTACAATCTGTAATTAATAATTTAGTTTTACCAATTTGCTATTTTTTATTTGTATTCATTGATAAATGCGTTTTAGTTGATATAAATTTCTTTATTTTAAGTACCATACTGATATTGATACCTACTAATCATGAGTTATTCCATAAAAAATGAAGAACTATGTAACCTACTATTTAATAGAAAATACAATGATAAAGTAAGTGAAGAAGAAATTATAATCAATAGTATTAAATCTAAAAATTCATTTTCTGAAGAACAATTGCAAGAAATCAGACTAAAATTAATAAAAACATTTTTACCCACCTTTAAAAGACAATGGCAAAATGTTTGTCGAAAAAAAGATGCTTTTATTAATCGGTACAGCGATTATTTAGAAAACAATTTTACAATCACGTTCAAAGGCTCCGAGAAAAGCTCTGCAGCAGCTGAAACAGAATTGAAGCAGTCATATGATACCATCAAGCATAATGTAGGTCGTACGCAAAAGTCTTATGAGGAAGCATCTGACGTTACGAAAAGAAGACGTATTTCTGAACTTTCTTCATCGTATAGTGCTGAAGAATTAGCCAAAGCGCTTAAAAAAAAAGATTGCACAGGATACAGAAACTGAGATTGGGAGTCATAAGAACACAAATAATCTAACATTAGCGATGTATGCAGATGCTAGAATTTCTAAAAGTAAATATCAAAATTTAAACGTTCATCTTGAAAGGATTTGCGGAAATAAACTATTATTACCATATGAAAGTATTAACGAAGCAAAAAAACTTTGTTATCCTGATGGTATAAAAGTAAATGACTCTGGAGCTGAAGTAGACTTCATATCTTTGCTAGTTCATACAGTAAAGAGAACACTGATACAGTTTGATCGAAGACTATTGGAAGAAATTGAAAATGAGACGTTATTACTAATTGGAAAATGGGGAATGGATGGTGCTTCCGGGCAGCAAACTACAAGGCAAAAGTGGCCACATGAGAGTTCTATGTGTAACAGTGACGATGATGAAAATATACCTATAGACTTATCCAATAGTAATTGTGACGATAATATTTCAAATGATGACTTAGAGGAAGCTGAACCTGAGGTTCAAACGCAATCGAAAAGTGATGCAACCGTTTTTATAGTTTCGTTTTCACCACTTCAATTAAATGCTAAAGATAGAGTTATTTGGACAAATAGTACACCTAATTCGGTTTATACATGTCGGACAGTTAAATTTGAATTCAGAAAAGATACTGATGATTATGTGAAAGGCTCATATGCTTATTATACAAGTGAATTAAGAAAGGTGCAAATAAGTTCTATAAGAATCGATGATTTGCCATTCAAAGTAGCTTTTAATATTAAATGCACTATGATTGATGGCAAAGTTTGTAATTCTCTAACAGGACAAAGAGCAACGAATTCCTGCAACATTTGTTGAGTGGGTCCAAAGTTTGTAAACGATTTCAATCACGTAAAAAGTCGACAATGCTCACAAGAATTTTATCAATTAGGGCTATCGAGTTTGCACTGTAAGATACGTTCCATGGAATACCTTTTAAAAATTGTATACAGTTCTGACTTTAAAAAACCTCAAGCATTATCACAAGAAGAGAAAAGTTTAAGATAAGAAAGAAAAAGAAGTATACAGATATTATTAAAAAGCAAATTATCACTGACTGTCGATGTCGTAAAACAAGGAGCAGGAACAACGAACACAGGTAATGTCGCCAGAACATTTTTTGAAAATGCAAAGGTTGTAGCTGAGTGTATAGGAGTAGATGAAAATTTAATTAGTAGGTTTCATAATATTTTACAGGTTATTTCATGCAACATGATGATTGATTGTGCAGCAATGAAAAACTATTGTGAAGGAACATACAAAATGTGTATATCATTGTATGGATGGTATAAAATGCCTCCATCAGTGCATAAGCTACTGATACATGGTAGTGACATAATAAGTTCTTTTGAAATCCCTTTCGGTTGGCTAAGTGAAGAACCGCAAAAAGGAAATAATAAGATCTTTCGGAGAATCCGTCTAGAAAACAGCCGAATGGTAAATCGAAAAGCAACTAAAGAAGAAATAATGCACCACCTTATGATATTATCGGATGTGGTCATCAGTTCACTTAGAATAAAAGATGAGGTAAAAGTTAAACCTTTAAGTCAAAGCGCAAAAACTTTTAATTTCAAATTTGTGAATGGCATAAAGCAGTAAAATTATAATTCACCCTTTTTTCTATCTATTTTCAAAACCAAAAAATAAAAAAAAAATAAAAAAATAAAAAAATTCAATAAAATTAAAAAATTAAAAAAAAAAAAATTATTAAAAATACAATAAAAAAATTTTTTAAAAATTAAAAAAAAAAGAAACAAAAAAAATGAAGTGTGATGTAGTTCGCCTCCACGCGGTGCACTTTGTAAAACATAATGGTATTCAACTCCATGGCTAAACGAACTACTTTTCTGAATTACTTAAGTAAAATAACCATTTTACAATAAGAAGATACCTATGTAAAATCGAAAAAAAAAAAAATGAAAAACTAATATTGATGTCAAGCAATAGTATGTACACGAAAATGCTCTTTTTCGTATGACTTGCCGCTATTTTACTTTGGTTTATAAGGGTTGTAAGGGTATGTGGGGATTAGGTATATCAGGGTTAAAGTGGGCTAGCCTATCTGTGGTTGAGATCTTAATTTTCTTATAGAAATGCAGTTGATTAAACTCGCTCTACCCAGAGCTAGGTAAGTTAGCCTGCTTGGGGATTAGTAGAGGTAGTTTATAAGGGTTTGAAGGTTTATGGGGATTAGGTATATCAGGGTTAAAGTGGGCTAGCCTATCTGTGGTTGAGATATTAATTTTCTTATAGAAAAGCAGTTGATTAAACTCGATCTACCCAGAGCTAGGTAAGTTAGCCTGCTTGGGGATTAGTAGAGGTGGTTTATAAGGGTTGTAAGGGTATGTGGGGATTAGGTATATCAGGGTTAAAGTGGGCTAGCCTATCTGTGGTTGAGATCTTAATTTTCTTATAGAAAAGCAGTTGATTAAACTCGCTCTACCCAGAGCTAGGTAAGTTAGCCTGCTTGGGGATTAGTAGGGGTGGTTTTAAGGGTTGTAAGGGTATGTGGGGATTAGGTATATCAGGGTTAAAGTGGGCTAGCCTATCTGTGGTTGAGATCTTAATTTTCTTATAGAAAAGCAGTTGATTAAACTCGCTCTACCCAGAGCTAGGTAAGTTAGCCTGCTTGGGGATTAGTAGGGGTAGTTTATAAGGGTTTGAAGGTTTATGGGAATTAGGTATATCAGGGTTAAAGTGGGCTAGCCTATCTGTGGTTGAGATATTAATTTTCTTATAGAAAAGCAGTTGATTAAACTCGCTCTACCCAGAGCTAGGTAAGTTAGCCTGCTTGGGGATTAGTAGGGGTGGTTTATAAGGGTTGTAAGGTTTATGGGGATTACGTATATCAGGGTTAAAGTGGGCTAGCCTATCTGTGGTTGAGATCTTAATTTTCTTATAGAAAAGCAGTTGATTAAACTCGCTCTACCCAGAGCTAGGTATGTTAGCCTGCTTAAGGGTTAGTGGGGGTGGTTTCTACCGCTAAAAAGTGGATTTCCACAGTGTTACAAGAAAGCGGATACAATTAAGAGTATTTTAAAAAAAAATTATTTAATTTGGACTAGATTTACTGCCCCGCGCGTAATTTTGATCATTTCCTCCCACTGTGCGACATTGAGGAGGAGTTACACGCGAGGACGCAAGCCAAAAACGAGAATATCACAAACTTCCTGTCCCGTTTCAGATATATCGTTGGCCACTTTAAACGTCCATCGCCAGAGAGGAAACTGATGAAGATAGAGTATAAAAACATACTGCCGGAGTATCGAGCGGCTCTATTTGATAAGAAGGTATCTCGCTCCATATGGTTAAGGAGTACGGAGTCAAGCTGGAGCGTCAGATGGAAATAGATCGACGCCACACGCCGCCAAAACCGAAGGAGAAAATGAAGTTGCAAGGGGCGGTGTTCATCAAGAGCAGTCGCGGCCAAAGTCGTAGCAACGGTCAGAGTAGACGACGACACCAGCGCCAGGGAGGGAGAAGCTGCAAACCAACGGCACAAGGAGAGAAGGAAAAAGGAGAAGGAGAAGAAAGAAGGGAAGACACAAGAAGAAGTCGCCGCGGTGGGCGTGAAGCGGCCAGCCGGGCCACCGACAACCGTGCCGCCCTCGCCACCGACCGCAGCACCCCCACCGAGCACCAACCCACCGCTCGCTAGTAATGCAGCGACCTACGGGAGTGTTGGAGGGGAACAACGCCGAGGGCGTGGAAGACCCGGCCGCGGCAGGAACTATGGGCCCCAGGCAGATCATGATACGCGGAGGAGTGATGACAACGGTTGGTTTGTAGGAGCATGTTATATTTGCGAGGAAATAGGACACCGAGCAAATAAATGCCCTCGATGAGAGTGTTATGCCTGTCATCAAGTGGGTCGCATAGCACCTGATTGTCCATTGAGATCGCCACGACCGCCTGCGAACGTAATGTGCCAAGTCTGCGGCTAGCCAGGAGTAACGTTCGCAAACTGCCCAGGCTGCGTCCACCGTCGGGCCCAGTGGGGAAACGGGCAGGTGGGGAGTCAGATCAGTCCCCTGATTCTCCCCCAATTCCCCCAGGGACAATAGAGGCCCTAAGACGAGAGGAAGAGACGGTGAAAGATGAAGAGAAGAGGGGGAGGGTAGAAGCAGAGAAGATGGGGAGGGCAGAAGCAGAGACGCAGCGAGAAAAAGAGAAGAGACAGAGAGAGGAAGCAAGTAAACCGAGAAACATGAAATTAACGGTAAGAGAGAGCGCTGTTGTACCCTCGCCGTGCGCGCCGCCACCGACCGAAGGAAAAGACTTCGCCCGGGAGATCGTCAAGCCCACGGAGAGATGTAGCGAAAATTCGAGGAGGGGGAAGAGCCCGCAGCCAACTAGCCTAGGAGCAAACGGAGCGAGGAAGAATCCGTTACTCACTATTCAAAGGGAGGTTGTGGCTCCACCGGAAGCAGTAGAGAAGGAAGGAGGAGAAAGGGAGAACGCTGTTGTGCCCCCTCCGTGCACGTCACCACCGCCTGAAGGAAGAGACTTCGCTAGTGAGAACGCCGAGCCAACGGAGAAATGCAGCGAAACTTTGAAAAGCCGACCCGCCGCCAAATGTAGAGGGAGCCCAGAGTCAGACGGGGTTATCGCCAGCCGCAGACGGAGTAGTAGACATAAATAAGGTGCGAGAGGAAGTGGAGAAGATGCTTGCCGGGATGAAATGGGAAATAAAGCCCCCGGAGGAGAAGGAGGAGGAGATGATGAGTGAGGACTCAGCCCCCATGTCCGTAGAGGCCGGAACAGACGGCCAGGTGGCCGAAATGAGCAGTGAGAACCGCCCATTCATTGAGATCATCCTAGGTGGCGAGCCGTACCGAGCGCTGGTAGATTCGGGGGCAATGGTGTCATTGGCCAGCCCGAGAGTGCACCGCCGTGAAGAGTGTCACGGGTAACGTCAACTGCATCGTAGGAGAGCTGCAAGTGAGTTTCGAAGTATGCGGGTAGCAGGAAATGTTGTCGCTCAAAGCTATTCGAGGGATAGAGCACGATATAATCCTAGGCATGGATTTCTTCGAGAAATTTGACGTCGAGGTACGCCCCGCCAGAGGAGTGTGGAGAGCCAGAGAAGAAGAGTGGACGAATTTCGCGCAGAGAGGGAACGAGCGCAATCCAGTCGTGTACGCCGAGTGTGCTGGGATTTCGGAGCTGAAGGAGGAAGAGAGAACCACCGTGAGAAGCTCGTGGAGAAGATATTAAGCTTCGCTCATTTCGCCCCAGGGTTGACGGATCTGACGGAACATCACATTCGCGTCACTGATCCAATGCCCATCAAGGAGAAGCCACGACGAATGTCGCCAAAGATACTAGGAATAGCCCAGGAAGAGGTGAGGAAGATGGACGCCGAGGGAATCATTGAGCGCTCTGCGAGCGATTATAGCAGCGCACCAGTGATTCTACACACGAGAGACGGGGGCTACCGACCATGCATCGACTACCGCCCGTTGAACAAAGTGACCAAGAAGGACGCGTATCCGTTGCCAAACATGGATTCGATCTTAGACAAACTACGTGGTGCGAAGTACTTGTCCAAGATTGACTTGAAAGCCGCCTACCACCAAATACCAATAGCCCAGGATAGTAAGAAATACACCGCCTTCGCAGTGCCAGGTTCAGGGTTGTGGCAGTTTAAAAGAATGCCTTTTGGACTCACGAATACCCCCATGACCTTCCAACGCCTCATCGACGCCCTTCTTGGCCCAGAGTTAGAACCATATGTTTTTGGCTACCTCGACGACATCATTGTGGCCACCGAGACGTTTGAGGAGCACCTGAAGTGGGTTGAGATCGTGCAGAAAAAATTGGTAGACGCCCGCTTCAAGATAAACACCGACAAGTGCGAGTTTTGCTGCTCCCGTCTGACATACCTGGGGTTTCTACTCGACCACGAAGGCCTTCGTCCAGACCCGGACCGCGTCGCAGCCCTCCTCATTTACCCTATGCCCACGAATTTACGCCAGTTGAGAGGTTTCCTGGGGATCATGAAGTGGTATGAGAGGTTCATCAAGAATTGCGCAGATCTGAAGGTGCCATTGCTGAAGCTACTGCGGAAATCACAGAAGTGGATTTGGGAGGAGGGCTAGAGGGAGGCGTTTGACGAGCTAAAACGAGCTCTTACTACCGCCCCCGTACTCGCACGCCCCGACTTCAGCAAACCATTTATCGTGCAATGCGACGCCAGTGGTTCAGCCCTAGGTGCTGTGCTGGTGCAAGAATACGAAGATGGTGAACATCCGATCTTGTATATTTCCCGAGCTCTAACTCCAGCCGAGAGAAATTACACGACAACCGAACGAGAATGCTTAGCGCTAGTCTGGTCATTGAAGAAGCTCCGCCCTTACCTAGAAGGGTATGTGTTCACCGCCGTCACTGACCACAGCACCCTCAAATGGTTGAGAACCATGAAGGAAGCGACAGGAAGGCTCGTCACGTGGGCCCTGGAACTGCAACATTGGGACCTTAATATCGTGCATCGGAAAGGCGCGATGCATAAGGTCCCAGATGCTCTTTCACGAATGTTCGAGGAAGATGAGATGGAAGTAGCAGAGATGGGAGTTATCACCGACCAGTGGTATATCCAGAAGAAACAAAGGTCGCCCACTGCCCAATGAAGTATGATGGATGGAAGGTAGAAGATGAGCTGCTCTACAAATACAAGAGAGATCCGCTATTGGGCCCAGTGACCGACGGAGAAGAAAGGTGGCGTTTGGTGGTGCCCCTGGAACCGAGAGAGAGTACTCCATGATAGCTACTGTATCACCTCCGCCGGACACCTAGGAGTCGAAATAACCTATCACCGAGTGGCCAGAGAGTATTTCTGACCAGGAGTTTACCGAGATGTATATGACTATGTGCGCACGTGTGAGAGCTGCCAGCGCTTCAAAAGTTCGCAGCAAGGACCCCAAGGGCTAATGGGGAGAAGAGTCGTGGAACGGCCGTGGTGCGTAGTGGCCGCCGACATGATAGAATTGCCACGCAGCAAAGGGCAACATCGGTACGTACTAGTGCTACAGGATTTGTTCACCCGTTGGCTAGAGCTGAAGCCACTGAGGAAAGCTGATGGTAAAGCTGTCGTCCGCGCCTTGGAAGAACTAATATTGTTTAGATGGGAGACGCCAGAGTACTTGTTGGCCGATAATGGCACTGAGTTTGTAAATCAAGTGTTGCAGCAGACCCTGGAGGAATATGGAATATGCCACGTCACCACGCCTCCATATCACCCCCAAGCCAACCCTGTGGTGAGAAGCAATAGGACGTTAAAAACCATGATCGCGACCTTCGTCGAAGGAAACCATAGGTACTGGAACGCTCACCTGCACGAATTTCGCCAAGCAATCAACACCGCCCAACAAGCCAGCTTAAAGACGTCGCCTGCATTTTTGAATTATGGTCGTCGCCCCCGCCCAGTGAAGAGCCTACGTAGAGAAGTAGAGAAGAAGGAGCCCATAGTAAGGTTGGATCCAGAAGTGTGGAAAGATCGCGTCACCCGACTCGATGCACTCCAGGATTTAGTGGCGAAACACATCGCCGAGAGTAACGCCAAACAGAGTAAATATTACAACCGTGGGAAACGAGTAGTAGAGTACGCAGTAGGAGATAGGGTCATGCGCCGCGACCATTCGCTATCGAATGCCGCCCAAGGATATTCCGCGAAGCTCGCGCCGAAATACGAGGATCCGTACGAGAGAACCGCGAAATTATCTCCCACCATTTATCTGTTAGAGATGGAGGGTAGTCGAAAAAACGCGAAGGTACACGTAGGTGATTAAAAACGTTATTTACCCCCGCGACGCATAGTAGAGTAAGGTAGGGCCGAACCACGCCAGCGAGGGATTGACAGTGGGTACGCCATCAGGCTGCACCTCCTTTCTTTCTGCTCTCACCCCGCCCTGGGTGTATTGGGGATGCTGTAAGTCTGGAAGAGTATGGAATGTGTGTTGATGCCCTTATTACGATTTCCTATTAGATCTACCATGTTGAGACGAAGCGGAACCCACTGCCACCGCCCAACCACCGCCCATGTGCCGTACCCGGAGTTTAAGCTGGGCCGAGACGTGGTTTACCCGACACCAGAGCTGCTCAGGCGGCTGCGGTCAGTGCTGCGCGAGCCAAGCACAGCACGCTCCCAGGAGGTTCTGGCCCACTGGACCGACCAACTGGGACAGTGGCTGGAGGAGCGAGAGAGGAGAGAAGCAGCTGCCGCCCGAGAGAGAGAGAGATAGAGGAGCAGAACGCCGCTACAGCCCGAGAGGAAGAGGGTGGGGAACGAGAGAGGGGAGAAAGAGGGAATCCGATATCACCCGAGAGAAGGAGGAGGAGGAGGACGAGGAGGAGGAGGAGGAGGAGGAGGAGGAGGAGGAATACGCCTCTACCGTCCAAAAGAAGGAGAGAGAGAAGGGGGACGTCGCCACCGCCTTAGGGAGCCCACTGGAAACGGTGAAGGGGAAGCCAATACGCACCATCTTGAGGCACCCGCGAGCTCCAGCCTCGGTGGAGGTGGCCACCCTAGAGTTAGTTACGGAGGACGACGCAGGAGCAGCCGCCACCGCCCGCACCGAAGAAGCCACGGCGAGTTGGGCAGCCGAAGTGGAGCTCGAGGAGTACCTGGCACGGGTGGAGGAAGCCCGGCCACAGCCGGAGCTGCCACCAGCTACACCAATCGCCCCGGCCTCCGGGCCGCCCTCGGGAGTGAGCCAGAGACTCCAGGGGAGACTCGGTCACCCCCAGACCGGCGGCGCTAAGCCGAAAAGCCACCACCGTCCGTGAGAGAGGAGAGCCACCACCGCCCGTGAGAGAGAAGAGCTACCACCGCCTGAGAGCATGACGGGAGACAACACCGCCGGAGCAAGTGAGGAGCAGAACCACCCGCGATACCTCTCGTCACAGGTAGTAAGTATCAAACCCAAGAGACTTGGATGGCGGCGTATGAATGAGAGTTTTTGTTTTCAGACCAGGCGAGATGGCGTCCATGTAGGGCAGAGTAAACAGCGCAGTAATTCTCTTTTATTTCCAGGTGTAGGGGAGTGAGGTAGCTCGACCAACTTGCGTTGTAAATTAAATTAGGTTAAGGATCATTGTACTTCGTGCATATAGTGAGATGTCGGGGGAGAGCCACCGCCGATCCGCCCACCTAGTCGCACGGTTGTAGTAAACCGGCAGTAACACCGAGGTGTTCCCGGTTTAGGGAGGGGGTGTAACGAGGTGCACTTTTCGCACCTCCTTGTTCGAAAAAAAGGGAATACTAGACGCGTGAACTGAAATGCGGGCGGAAGGCGACGCTACACCCAGACACCGAGCTATGTACACACATCGGTATACATAGCTAATCGCTGGTGTTTTCACTCTGTCGAGGTACACACACGCACCCGAGGCGTGAGCAGCCGACAAGAAAACGCCGCACTCGCACAGACTTGGAGAGAGCCCCGACGGCGAGGGGCAGCAACGCCTAGAGAGCCAGGTGGAGATGATGCGTGATGAACGCCGAGACGCGTGTTCGCGCGCTCGCAAACGACGCACACGGAAGTTAGCACTGTGCGCCGAATGCGAGCCTGTCCACGTGTGCTAGGTCGTCATGATGCGGCCACAGAGGCCGCCGAAGAGAGACGCCGGCCACCGTCACACACCCACATGCCAACATCACATGCACCTCGCGTCACCAGCACAGACACACGCGAGCCGTGGATGCGCGCACAAGCTGTTTAACGGCCACGAGGTCGGCAGCCAGACGGAACAGAGAGAGACAGAACGCGCGACGACGCATGGAGTTTGCGCACGAGACTGAGGATGAGGGAGAGACGACCGCGGTAGTCTACGTACTGCGAAGCGCGAGCGAGTGAGAGAGAGAGAGAGAGACGTGGCGCGTAGCAGCCGGCGCACTGCACATCGTCCGCATAGGAGAGCCACACGCATATACAGCGTGAGAGCGAGTGAGAGGGAGAATGCGGCCGCGGCAGCCTGTGCGTTGCCTATTGCTGTGTAAGAGTGAGTATGGAAGAGAAGGAGAGGTAGCGCAGCGGCGCTTAACTGTATGTGAGTAAGAGTGAGAGAGTGAAGGCCAGCGGCAGCCTGCGAGCTGCATACGGCCGGTGTGAGAGCGCGCGAAGGAGAGAGAGAGAGAGAGAGAGATAAGCATTGATGAGAGGACGCGATCGCCGAGCAGTGATGTGTCCCCGGAAGTTCGGAAACGGGAATTAATAACTAGATTTAGTTATTTTTTCCCGGAGTCAACTTCAAGGCAGAAAATTTGCTATAGTGAGTGAGAGAGTGTAAGCGCGACGTTGCCACGTGTATCGTGGGGTCGGCTCCCGCGTGCAGCTGATGTATCAGTGTTTATGTTTTTTGTATTGGACTCTGCAGGTATAGGTACTTGACTCGCGTTATTGCAATGATAATAAGCTGAGAGAGAAAAGTCAGATAAGTATAACTTACCTTTTTAATTGTTTTGAGTATTTAAATAATTGTGGAAGCAATAAAATACTCAATACATTTTTTAACACGTTTAAATTATTCTTGAAATAGATACTTTGTGTGTATTTTATATATTTCAGAAGATCGTATAGTCATAGTATATGGAGTCATTTTGGAGACCTACATTACCTACAGAAAATAGAAAATAGATCTTCTAAAATAGTTGCTGGTAAGATATTATTATATTTAGAAAATTAACACAAATGAGAACGAATATTAAAAAATACATATTCTATCTATTTAGTTTTAACTTGTGAATGTGGATTTTATGAATCATTTTTTGTAGTCCCATTAAATACAAGTTTTCAACATCATTTTTATGGATTTTTCTCTCATCACGCTAATCGGCTAATCTGCATTTCATTTTCAATGCTATTTGTTGGCAGTAGAAATATTATAAACAACTGCCTGAAGTAATGGAAATCTACAAGCGTCATCTGCAAGAAAATAACGTAAAAATATCCTGATTTGATTCTTCAATGTGTATACAAGATCGAAATGATTCTCAAAATGTGACAAAAGCTGTTATAGGAAGTAACATTTAAGATGTTTATTTAGACAGTATTACACTCAAAGTATGAAAAAAGTATTATGTTTTGAAGTTAGTTCTCCAAAATAAAACAAGTAAATTGTGATTTTAATATATCATCTATCTAGTTGAAAATGTTATTGATAACAAATAATGTAGTGATTAATTAAAAAGTGACATCTAATCAGTGTTTTGTGTAATAAATAAAATAGAATAACGGTATGCTGTGTTATAATAACACGGAGTCTCCATAATCATACCACTTCTATTTAAAATCAGTTTGAAATGTTTTAAAAAAAATTTTTCATGTCTAGATGACTCGCTTATATGCGTGGACCTCATATCCCCCGCCTACTTGTATTTAAAAATTATTTAAATAATCGTTTTGCTTATTGTTGCACGTCTACAAAATTCCCGAATATGCGTGGACCTCATATTCCCCGCCTACTTGGATTAAAAAATTATTTAAATAATTGTTTTGCATATTTTTTTCATGTCTGCATGACTCTCTTATAGGCGTGGACTTCATATCACCTGCCTCCTTGGGTTTAAAAATTGTTTAAATAATTGTCTTGTTTATTGTTGCAGCTCTACAAAATTCCCTAATATGTGTGGACTTCGCGACCCCTGGCTACTTGGGTTTAAAAATTATTTAAATAATCGTTTTGCTTATTTTTTTATGTCTAATGATATGACTCCTTTATATGCGTGGACTTCATATCCCCCGCCTACGTGGGTTTTAATAGTACATTGTGCAACAAGGGGAGAAAATGAAGTATTTCTAGCGAGTGGTGAAAACAACTCACCCGAGTCTGAAATAGCTTTTCTTCCCGTGTTACACACCGTATTTTTTTTAACGAAGGCATGACGGGGCCTTGCTTACGTGTGTGAGTCGGAGATAGGATTGGGCATTTCAAGTCGTACACGACGCAGTTCAAAATCAAATTAATTCAAAATGAATACACAAAAAATATAGACTATTAAATAAATAATTAAATCTCAATTACATCTATTTGACCGAAAATACATATTAAATAACAAAAAATCGATATTTTGTTTAATAACGAAAAATCAAATTACATAAATAATATACCATATTTAATTGATAATGATTATACTTAAACTAATTATATCCCCTAAAGAAAGGCATAAATTTTCATTTCTCACTAGTTTTTCATTTCTCATCAGTTTTTCATTGCTCACCCTTTTTAGGGTAGAAATATATATTTCTTACCACTATCACAAAATACGCTTGAAATGCAAAATTTTCTCTCCTACTTTCACACGTTAAAAAGGCCCTATTTCATGCCTGAGTTGAGAAAAATTATTTAAATAATCGTTTTGCTCATTGTTGCACGTCTACAAAATTCTCTAATATGCATGGACCTCATATCCCCCGCCTACTTGGGTTTAAAAATTATTTAAATAATTGCTTTGCTTATTTTTTCATGTCTACATGAGTCCCTCATATGCGTGGACTTCATATCCCCCGCCTACTTGGGTTTAAAAATTATTGAAATAATCGTTTTGCTTATTTTTTCATGTCTACGTGACTCCCTTGTATGCGTGGACCTCATATCCCCCGCGCACTTGGGTTTAAAAATTGTTTAAATAATTGTCTTGCTTATTGTTGCACGTCTACGAAATTCCCTAATATGCATGGACCTCGCGTCCTTCGGCTACTTGGGTATAAAAATTATTTAAATAAGCTTTTTGCTTTGTATGCGTGTACCTCATATCATCCAGCTACACTTCTGTCCCTGTTTGTCGCTATATTCAACAAATTCTGTCCCTATATCCCTATTCTGAAGGCCGTAGGGGAACTGTGATGCCTGTTATCCGGATTTTCTAAATTGTTTGCAACAATTTTGAGAAGTAGGAATATTTAAATATATGGCCGAATCCATCTCAAATCAGACAGCCCGCGTATGCCTATTTCACCTATCATGTTGAAATAAAAATATTTATGTTCTACTCGAAAAAATATTTTACACGTGTTTTTTTATTTTTTTGTTTCATCAAAATTTCATGCGTTCAGCGATGCCGAAAAATTCCGAGAAAATTCTTTCATTGAGAAAAAAAATTTTCAATGTGATTTTCAGACTGCTATTGTTTCAGCAGTTTTTCGAGCTTTTAAACGTGTAACACACAATTTCACTCAGTTTTGAGCCCTCTTTAACGGCCTTAATGACATTTTCAAAAAAAATAAAAAATCCACGAGCTATGCACTTTTTACTGAAAAATTCATTTTTTAGGGAAGTGCCTTTTTCTCGAAAACCCCATGTTTTTTTGCACAATTTTTGTTGTCGTGATAGAGGACGGTAATGCCTAGCTAGACGTATTTGTGAGATTCGGTACTTTTTCCCTGGGATAGCGATCACTAATGAGATAACACACAAACAAATTTTTCACGCCTAATGCTTATATATAGTCAATGATATTAGAGTCAATGTAAAGGTATTTGTCTTTGTGTGTATGTAATATACAGGTACACATAACTATGTATTTATTTGTTATTTGCGTCTTTTTGATTTTTTATTTTTATACCTTTTTTTCATTTGTATACCTATTTTACTACCTTTGTTTTTCTGCTTCATTGTTCTTAATTCAGTAAGCGGACGATCAGCGGTCTTTGCTGTCAAACAATGTATTTTATCGTCACATGTTTTTTTAACCCATATATGAGTTTTTTGAATTCCAGGATACTTTGGAGTTGTAAGCCAATCAATATTTTTTTCTTTTCTGAATTGTTCTATTTCAGCATCTTGTAAATGTATTATTTTAATAGCATCAGTATATTTTTGAACATGTATTGCAAAATCATTTGCGTTTTGAATAGCTTCTTCAAGGGGCTCTCGAAGATTATGCGAAGTAGCATAATGCTTTATAAGTCCACCCACACCATCTACAGCTCCTTTGCCGTGCCCAGTAGCAGAGAACAACCATTTTATATCACACGGTGCTCGTTTTAGTTCATCTAATTGAAAGCGATTTTTAAAGTGACTCGCAGCGCCGTCTGATACGATGGTAATTTTTTTAATTGAATCACAACAATTTTCTTTCAAGAATTTTATAATTTTTTGTACTGCTAGCAAAGCATACGCTGAATCATGTTTTCGGTCATCACTTATAACTGCAAAACTTTGTGTCGAATCCCCTTGATAAGAGACTGCTGTGAAAATAGAAATTTGATCATTAACCCAATGATTTCCTTGAACAGCTTTATTATGAATCACAGCCCAGTTTTCAGCGAAGTCTATTTGAAGAACTAAATGATGTGAGTCTTTTTTAGCACTTTCTCTTTCTGTTTTTATAGCTTTGCGTTGTATATTTTTTACATACATGTGAGTACTAACCCTCATGGTCCAAACCGAAAGTTCATCTTTAAAAGCAGAAATTGATAGTGTCTTTTTAATCAGGTTTCCATTATCCCACAAAGCATATGTAATTTCTTCTGTGCCTTCTACATCTTGCAGTTTTAAAACATGAAACGTAATTCCCTTAATCCCTGGACATAGTTTACATTCTTGTAAATAACATAAATCAGATGGCTCAGAACACATTGTTGCATTTATTATTTGTGACCGACTTTCATCCAACTCTGTGACGTTACTCCCTCTAAAATTAATTAAGCTCGTAAGAAATAAATCATAATTTGCGCAATAGATACAGAGACAAACTTCTTTGATGGGGCTAAGTAAGACATACTTTGGTCGCAAACTATAAAATTTCGATTTTCCAATTCTCAATTCTGGATAATCATTTTTAAATACTTTATACGTCTCTTTTAAACTTCGAGTAAGAAAACGCTTAACTTTTTTCTTTTTTTATTGTTAACTTTAATTGTAACAACGTCACATTTATTAGGACTTTGTCTTGAACAATTAAAATCATCATTTAAATAATATTCCATAAGAATTTTTTCCATGTTTTCATCAATCGGATGGCCTGAATATGCATCTGGTTCTGAATAAATTCCTTTTTCTTTAACAAGATTTCTCGATTTGTTGATCATATACATTGTTATTTCTGGAAATAAAGATAAAATTTCATGTTTTGTAAAGGATGAAGGTAGCAAAGTCAGAATTTTTATTTTTTCTGATACCGTAGAACACTTTTGCAAGGCTAGACCAAGATTTTGTATCCATTCTGTACAATGGCATACAGTTGATTCATTTGCTGTTATAGAAACGTCATAAACATTGTTCAACTTCACATCAAGGGTATTAGACAATGTTGAAAGTATTTTTTTTTTTTCTTTGTTACGTAATTTTCAATTGATTTTTCATGTATAAGATTTTTTCTTTTAAGAGGCGATACAGAACCTAAGAAAGATGTACTTATTTCATTATTAAATTCTTCAATGCGTTCTGGAGTACTTGGTGAAAAATCTTCATCTCTATCAACTACGTTATCGGTAACTTCATTATCCGTTATAAATTCATTGTCAGTACTACTCACCAATTCTAAAGCACGATTGTAACAATGTTGACACAGATATGTAGAAGGTGTCAAAGGTAAATGAGGATAGAGGTGCTTCAATGGATGAGCAAGATTCTCAAGTTGTTTTAAACGTACGGAACTAGATTTGTAAATAATTTGTTTGTGTTTGTCTAAAAAAGTCTGCAAATTTGATTCTCTCTGTTGAGTAATATTGAGACATCGTAGTTGAGTTGATAAGGTGTAAATATGTAATAATTTTCCAAAAGATGATGGTTTTAAATAAGACGAGATGTGTGATATATAGCAGAAACCGAACTTTTCTTTGTAAATGTTAAGTCAAACCATATCCATCTAGCGGACAAATGTACTAGTACATATACTCCTATAAGTAGGCGCACGTACATGTATATTACATACGCACAAAGATAAATACCTTTACATTGACTCTAATATCATTGACTATATATAAGCGTTAAGCGTGAAAAATTTGTTTGTGTGTTATCTCATTAGTGATCGCTATCCCAGGAAAAAAGTACCGAATCTCACAAATACGTCTAGCTAGGCATTACCGTCCTCTATCACGACAACAAAAATTGTGCAAAAAAAACATGGGGTTTTCGAGAAAAAGGCACTTCTCTAAAAAATGAATTTTTCAGTAAAAAGTGCATAGCTCGTGGATTTTTTATTTTTTTTTGAAAATGACATTAAGGCCGTTAAAGAGGGCTCAAAACTGAGTGAAATTATGTGTTACACGTTTAAAAGCTTGAAAAACTGCTGAAACAATAGCAGTCTGAAAATCACATTGAAAATTTTTTTTCTCAATGAAAGAATTTTCTCGGAATTTTTCGGTATCGCTGAACGCATGAAATTTTGATGAAACAAAAAAATAAAAAACACGTGTAAAATATTTTTTCGAGTAGAACATAAATATTTTTATTTCAACATGATAGGTGAAATAGGCATACGCGGGCTGTCTGATTTGAGATGGATTCGGCCATATAGGAAATTTTTCAAATGATTGTTAAAATTCTTGCTTTCTCTTATATGATTAACGTCATTCCATAAAAACTTAGGCCATAAAGTGTTTAACATTTATATACGAATTTCTAAAAATTGTTACAAAAGTCAGAAGTCTTGACAATTTGTGATATTAAAAAAGAATAAAAATTAGAGCACGGGAATAATTATATATTTTATAGAAGAGTTGTTATTGACTAAAATATGATTTTGGAAATTAGTAAAATTTCAACTCCACTAGGGTAATAAATGTGTATAATATAATAACATTTTAACACACCCCATCATAAAGTTCGTACTTTATTCCCGCTGAAGTGGGAAAAAAGTGCTACGTTCATTTCCTACCCCCACTCTAGTCCCTCGCCTTCGGCTCGGGCACAAACAGTGCGTTGCGCTGGAAAGGAGAGTGAGGTTAGGGAATCAATATGCAGCCTTTTTTCCCTTTTCAGCGGGAAACGAGTACGAACTGTATGATAGTTGTGTGAAAAAGTCGTATATTGCACTCGTGAATATAGTGGGTTGTGCGAACCTGCGCGTTTGTCGCCCTCGCTTCGCTCAGGCGACAACTCTCGCGCAGGGAGCACACAGCCCACTTTATTCCCTTGGTGCATAATATACTATTTTGTATGTTATAGATTATCATTAATGATATTTCGAAGGGATATGGTGTTTTAATTACACCACAAATATGAATGCAAAGTGTAAAATCGTTTAGGCTCATCATCCTAGTTTTCTTTGAGGCTTAAATAAAACAATTAAAGCACACGCGGATGTTTTTGCACATCACCGAATCGTATTTTCGTATTGCAAATCGTACTTTCGGGTATACAGTTGTGCGATTTTCTAATTATTCTTTGATTATAAATGTTTTTTTATTGTTTGTTTATTACCATTTAATCAATAATATTAATAGAAACTCACTTTAATAACAAGTAACGTATGTTTCAGGGATTAGGGAATGGGAATGGGAATATGTATTTCGTAAACGGATCTTGCGTGCTCAACGGTAACTGTTTAGCCATCCTCATTCTTAAAAAAGTCAATCTTGACTGTGATTGATTATACATTCTACATATAAATTGAATATAGATTAAAAATATAACCATGTATTTAATTAATTTACTATCGGTGAATTAATCTTTTCAGGATACAAAATATTCTTAACTAACCAAATGTCATCCATAATATCATAGTACTTCAATAAAATAATTTTGTAAAACGAAAATTTTATTTGCAATGTTTGCTTAAAAAAAATATCTCAATAAGAAGTAAAATTTTACATGTATTATAGAACAAAAAAAAAGAAAAGTTGCAAGCCGGGATCGAACTCGGTTCGAAAAGATAAGAACAAAAGTAACGGCGCGCCTTAGCCCCCGCGGCTACCGTTACGATACCGATGAATTACAGTAAAATCGTTCATGTTTATTTTCCCCCCTTTGGGCTTGCATTGTGGCTTAGAATGTGGGTGTAGTCTTAAGTTTTTCATTCCGTTCATTTACATTTAGTAAAAAAGTTTGACCGAGCGTCGATTGTCACGCCGCTCGACCATTGTCGCGTTGCTCGAGAAGTAAACATTGTCGAGAAGTGCACGCTGAGCGACGAGCCGTCCTCTCTTTCCCCGCTTCCGACACTCCGCTCCATACGCACGATGACGTAGTGATGACGAAACGTGCGCACGGCCGTCTCCTCTCCTCTTTCTACCCCCACTCCGTTTGATGACGAAATGTGCGTATGCTTCGGGCTTTGGCCGTGAGTGGCAGCAGTGCGCCGTGAGCACAAAGTCGCCTCACTTCTTAACACTGACGCTGGCAATCTCCCTATTCATCTCTGATATTGATTCCTTAACCTCACTCTTGTTTCCAGCGCAACGCACTGTTTGTGCCCGAACCGAAGGCTAAGCTGGGGCCTAAAGTGGGAGGTAGGGAATGAACGTAACACTTTTTAACACACCCCATCATAAAGTTCGTACTTTATTCCCGCCGAAGAGGGAAAAAAGAGCTACGTTCATTTCCTACCCCCACTCTAGTCCCCAGCGCCACTCACATGTGCCCTCGCCTTCGGCTCGGGCACAAATAGTGCGTTGCGCTGGAAACGAGAGTGAGGTTAGGGAATCAATATGCAGCATTTTTTCCCTTTTCAGCGGGAAACGAGTACGAACTTTATGATAGTTGTGTTAAAAAGTCGTATATTGCGCTCGTGAATACAGTGGGTTGTGCGAACCTGCGCGTTTGTCGCCCTCGCTTCGCTCAGGCGACAACTCTCGCGCAGGCAGCACACAGCCCACTTTATTCCCTTGGTCCATAATATACTATTTTTCCCACTTCGGCGGGAATAAAGTACGAACTTTATGATGGGGTGTGGCAAAAATAGTATTTATAGGTCTAAGTCGACAGGAATTGATTGTAGATAAAAATGTTAAAAAGGAAAAAGTTTTGTTCAACAATTATCATACTCTTTTATATTTAACATTTTATGTAAAGTCAAATTCTGCTGAATAATATGTGAAAAATGGTTATTTTATCTTTATTAGAGCATTAAAAGCCGTTTTTATAGCTTTCCTGATGGCCTAGCTCATCTGGAGTTGATTGTATATGATAATGTTAAATTGAAGAAAGTTTTGTTATGATGTTATCTAAAACTTTTGTATTTACCATTTCTGTATAAAGTTAAATCCTGTTAAGTTACAACCGAAAATAGTCCATTTTAGGTACGTTTAGGCGTTAAAAAATCGTTTTTTTGGATTTAACTCGTCAGAAATTGATCGTACAAAAAAATGTTCCGTACGAAAAAGTTTTGTTTTAATATTATCTATAACTTCGATATTTAACATTTTTGTGTAAAGTCAAATGCTGTAAAGTAATAGCAAAAAAATCGTCCATTTTCTGCCTTTTTTACCGTTTTCCACAGCTGTCTTGGCAAATATTGCTCGTAGCAAAAAATGTCCAACAGAAAAAAGGTGTCTTTCAATTAGTTCTAGTAAATAGGCCTGTAGATATTAGCTTAAAATTAATTTGTCTAGTCATTTTATTTTAAAATCGATTTTTTGAAATGTTTCTTTGTGCTCGCATTTTCAAAGATTTTCATCGATCTTTCTCAATAGAAAACCAGCAGTTGGGTATAATTAGGAGAGTATTTTTCCGGAATCTCGATGGAATCGTAGAAAATTCATTCTGATAATCGAGAAACTTGAGTTCATGCGGACGTACAGACACACGTACATCACAGAAAACGCTTAAAATGCACTCATTTTGTCTGGAAAAGACTTTTCTTGTATTAAATTGTCAGTTTTTGAAGTCAGACAATTTTCGCTTTGGTGAAATTATAAGGCTCTCCCAGGTAACAGTCGTGCCTAATAAAAATGAGTTACTCCCATCCGTTCTCTGATGTTACTCTCTTTTACTGTGCGAAATATAGGTCAAGCCAAATAGTTATTCACGTGCAAGTAAGTTGAGTACGACGATGTATGGAAAAGATAGTCAAAATTCCGTATAATAATATAATGTCACGTGGACAGACTTGCAGTCTGCCAGCACGTGTAGCGCTCGATCTGTACGGTCTCGGATAAGATATGATTTTCTGTTGACGTCGACCGTCGCTGCGTGTTCTGGGGACTGGCAAATGCATAGCTTTTGCATTTCCAGTTCCGGAACATTCCGCCTCCCTCCACGTTTTGGACGGTGGAAGTCGCTGGGGCCTCATCAGTCGGGAACGACCTGTCGCGAGATCCTCTCTCTCTTTCGATCATCAAGACATTAATAAATGAACCTTATACGTGACAATAATAATACTGTACACTCCCCTACTGCGATTTCAATAAGTTTTACTGACTTTAAATAGACATAATACACTTAATAACAGATTTTTTGTACGAAAATAATAACTTTCACATGATTTGTTTTTAATATAGGAATTCAAGCTATAAGAGATCCCTTATTTCATTTATCCCTTAATTTTTTCACCTTTCGTAATTCATCTGTGAGCAAATCCGTAAAATGTCAACTTTCGATGTGATTGAGCTACCTTATCAGAAAGCCTATTAATTTGGTTTCCGATGAAGCACGTGACCTTTCCTATAGGCTTAAAGTAGTTTCTCATCCCAAAAAGATGACGTTGGATAATAAATGTGGTTATTGTTTGATTTCGTCAAACCTGGTATGAGTACACAGAGAGAAAACTTGAATAAATATAACCTTATTTTCATCCGCCAAGGTTAGTGCATGTAGCCAATCGCCAATGCCGGACTCTTAGGCCGTTTTTGCCTGAGTCCTCCGTAAACGTAAACATCACAGTCGCATGTTTTTTTGAGGTTAGGAGATGCAACCATCATTTGCACGCTAATAAATAAACTTTACATAGTTTATCTACATGGAAAAAAAGTTTCCATTAAAAATTACTATTTTCTCTACTAGTCTGAGAACATATTTAATATATTTTTAGCAATTAATGGTATACACCTTTTGAAAAATAAATAAATATGGTTATAAAATTTGCTACATTACTTATATAAAATTTAGTACTTACTATACTAAATTTTCAAAACATTAATATTTGATAGAAGATGTAGCAATTTTTACGAGCCAGTTTACTAAAATTTGATAGAATTGTAGCAATTTCTACGAGTCACTTTACCAAAAATTACGAGACCTTCTGCTAACGACAATATAGCAAGTCGACATAACCTCAAAAGAGATTTACTTATCATCTTCTCTTCTATAAAATTAATTATAAAATATAACCTGCATATTTTTACAAATATTTATTAATTTAGAAACTCGTGTACTATATCCTTCGTGAACAAATAGTTAATTAACTTATTAAGATGTCGAATTTGTCCTATTGTGGAACTACACAAGCGGTAGCATATGTAAACGAGTCGAAACGTCTTTCGTGTAAGTGCACGTTGGCGTAGCGGTAAGACTGCGGCTTCTCGTGCGGCGGGCTCGGGTTCAATCCCAGCTCTCTGCGTTTTTTTTCAAATACAAAAAATTATCTATTTCTTCTACTTAATGTACATTTACGATCTAAAATATAACGACGGTAATATATATATATTGCGAAGAAAAAATTTTTTAATTGTAAATTTCCGCTTTAGTTTCCGAAATATTAAAATTTGGTAAAGTGGATTCTAAAATTCAATACATTTCAAGTATGTCCCCGGTTTTCTATACAGTATACTAAATTTTAGTCATTGAAGGAGTAATTTTTACTGGAAACTTTTTTTCTGTGTACGATTTACATAAGTTAGTTATAATTGTAATACGTTTTTCTATTATAATTTAGCTAAACAATATCAATTATTAAGAATTGGTGAACGTGGAAAAAATCTTTACTGTTGACTCTCGGGCAGAAACTACCAGAGACTCCAGTAATGCTAGCTTTATGCGCACTACCCGAGTCACTCAGGCCGTTTTGGCCTAAGTCTCCAGTTAACGATACTTAACTTTTCTCTCCATGTAACGATATATTTGTGTAAATGAGCGGCAGTTTATGCGTTAGAATATTTTTTCGCAAGTGAAAATTGTATTTGCAAGTGTAAATATCACAGGTTTGGAAAAGTATCTATCATTTATGCTCGTTGGGTATATATGTACGTTCTAATTCAATTTTGTTTAAACAAATTGAAAACTAATTTAGTCTTCACTTTCTTTCATGATTCAACTAAATGCTAGCATAATCTCGGGAGCTGTATGTATTCTCATGTGGTTTAGAGTTGGTCACAAATAGATTAATGTATGAGCTTATTCGACTCCTTAAACAATATAGTATATACAAATTAGTCTGTAAGGTTATAAACTATTGTGTTATAAATAGTTTTGGAGTTAATGAATATTTCCCAAATTTTTTCTCGATAACGCTAAGTGACTAATTAATTTAAAAAGAAATAAACTTTTAATTTATACTAAGAATTGTAATGGTTCTTCTTCGAAATCTGCTTAAGAGAAGCGTCACTACACTGAAAAAAAAATTTCGTAAATGCAACTAAATAAATTTATTTGAATTCCATTCAGTCAATTTAAATAAATATGTTCTTTAAATAAATACTAAATATTCAAGTTTAATAAATATTTATTAGAAAATCTCGATCATTTATTAAAAATAAAATTTATTAAAAATAACTAAAGCTTTAATAAAATTAAATTTATCATTTGCTAAAATTACATAAACGAGTTTTTTAAATATAATAAACCAATTTATTTAAAAGAAATAAATACATTCTAATAAATCATTACTTAAAATTCATAACTAATTTATTATAACATACCGAATACGTATTTCTAAATGATTGATCATTTACTTGTATACGGATGATTAAAATTGATAAATATTTATTAAATTTTACAGAATATTTAATTAATAAAGTAGAAAATATATTACGTTCAAATAAACAATTTGTGAAAACAATATTTTTATTAACTATACCTGATAAAATTAATTTCTAAATATAATTAAATATTTATTTCATTGAATCAAAAAATTATTTTAAATTACATATATGGACTGACATAATAAATATTTATTAAAAATAATCGTAAATAGCTCACTTTTTAAATAATTATT